>CAUYON010184848.1:0-25700 GCA_963573935.1 Arctocebus calabarensis
GCTACTCGGGAGGCTGAGGCAAGAGAATCGCTTGAGCCCAAGAGCTGGAGGTTGCTGTGAGCAGTGTGACGCCACGGCACTCTACCAAGGGTGATAAAGTGAGACTCTGTCTCTACAAAAAAAAAAAAAAAGAAAGAAATATTCCGAAAAAGCAAAATCTAAAAGCTAGATGAGATACTAGTATACACAGCTAGCCAGTTTTTTTAAACCAGCTAGTTTTTTTCTTCCTACCTCTTTGGAGCTCTGACCCAAAAGTATACCATTAGGTCATTCCTATAGGAAGGCTTCTCTCCACCCTTTGTAACTACTGTATCTCCATCCATCCCCAACTACCTAGGATAAGGCTAGAGATGAGATTAATTAGTATAGTTTTATTTGGGAAGCCAGACCTTAAATTTGTACACTTGATTTTTTTCTTTTTATTTTCTTTTTTTTTTTCTATCCATAGGACTCTGTTTAATATTTATTTTACCTCTGAAAGTGATGTATCTTTCTCTCTAGTCCATATAATTAGGGCAAAATTATTCATAAAGTGGGAGAGGTTATTGTGTTAATTCCTAAAGAGGTAGATTTTGAGTTTTAGAGAGGAATATGCAGAGATGGCTAGTTTATTTAGACTGAGATGCTTATTTTATTTTTATAATAGAACCATAAACCACAGGAACATTGGTTTTCTTTTATAATCTTATTTTTGAGGGGCAAAATCAGAAATATTTATAGCCTCAGGGAGATCTGGGGGCAGAGAAGAAGGACCACAAGAAGCTGTACTTGGTTCACATAAATTTCCTGAATTTTTTAAATAGCTTTATGGATATGTAATTCACGTGCTACATATTCACCCATTTAAATTCACTGCTCTCTAATAAATTTACAGGGTTGTGCAGCCCTCACCAAAATCAAATTTGTTTATTGACATATAATTCACATACCATAAAGATCACCTTTTTTCTTTTTGAGACAGAGTCTCAGTATGTTGCCCTCAGTAGAGTGCTGTGGCATCACAGCTCACAGCAACCTCCAACTCTTGGACTTAAGTGATTCTCTTGCCTCAGCCTTCTGAGAAGCTGGGACTACAGGTGCCTGCCACAGTGCCCAGCTATTTTTTGGTTGCAGTTGTCATTGTTGTTTGGCAGGCCCAGGCCAGGCTCCAACCCACCAGCCTTGGTGTATGTGGCCAGCACCTTACCCACTGAGCTATGGGCGCCACCAAGGGTCACCATTTTAAAGTTTACAATTCAGTGGTTTTTAGTAAAATTGTATAATGTCTCATTATCTCATTTCAGAACATATTCATCACCCCATAAAGAAACTCTATACTGTTAGCAGTCACTCCTTATTGTATCCTTCATCCTCCACCTTCACCTACCTCTAGTGTATAAATACACTTATATTTCTGTCTGTATAGATTTTGCTGCTCTGGATATTTTATATAAATGGAATCATACAGTATGTTATCCTTTGTGATCAGCTTCTTTTACTTAGCATGATGTTTTCAGGTCCATCATGTGATAGCATGTATCATACTTCACTTTTTTATTGCTGAATAATATTTCATTGTATGATGTAACCACGTGTTATTTATTCATCCATCAGTTGATGAATGTTTGGGTCATTTTTGCTTTTTGACTATTAGGAATAATGCTGCTGCTGTGAACTTTATACATAAGCTTTTGTGTGGACATATATTTTTAGTTCTCTTGGATATAATACCTTGGAGTAAAATTAGTGACTCACATAGTAACTCTATTATGAATGTTTTGAGGAATTGCCAAACTTAAAAAATGACTACACTATTTTACTATCTCACCAAAATGCATGTACATTCTAGTTTCTGCAAATCCTCACCAATACTTGCTATTGTCTGTCTTTTTTTTTTTTTTTTTGGCCGGGGCTGGGTTTGAACCCGCCACCTCCGGCCATATGGGGCCAGCGACCTGCTCCTTTGAGCCACAGGTGCCGCTCTATTGTCTGTCTTTTTAATTATCACCATCCTAGTGAGCATAAAGTGGTACTCAATATGGTTTTGATTTATATTTTCCTAATGACTGATCATGTTGAGCAATTTTTCATGCATTTGTTGGCCATTTATACATCTTCTTTGGGAAAATGTCTGTTCAGATCTTTTGCTCTTTGTATTTTTCAGTTAGAGACAGGGTCTTGTTCTGTCACCCCAGCTGGAGTGCAATGGCATCATCATAACTCATTGTAATCTCAAATTCTGAGCTCATTTTGGAGTTGTCTTCTTCTTATTGGGTTGTAAAAGTTCTTTGTATATTCTGAATAAAAGTCCCTTATCAATTACGTGACTTGCAGATTTTTTTTCTCATCTATGGGTTGTCTTTTCATTTTCTTAGTGGTATCATTTGTACACAAAAGCTTTTAATGTTGACATAGTTCAATTTATCTATTATTTCTTTGGTTGCTTGTACTTTAGGTATTATGTCTAAGAAACCATTACCTAAACCCAAAGGCACAAAGATATATTCCTATGTTCTTCTAAGAGTTTTATAGTTTAGCTCTAACACTTAGGTTATGATTCATTTTGAGTTAATTTTACATGTTGAATGAGATAGGGGTCCAGCTTCATTCCTTTTCATATGGATACCTCTTCGGTTTTTAAGGTAACAAGAATGTGGTAACCAGAGAGCACCTGGACCGTATGAAGAATAGCTGTATTGTCTGTAACATGGGACATTCCAACACAGAGATTGATGTGGTAAGATCAAGTGGCTTATTATTAGGGTCTTTTGCTCCACCTCTCCTTCCCAGGAAATAAACTGAAAGAAGAAAGAGCAGGATTACCAGCCATCCTAAATGTAACTTTCCTGGTTGTTCTTGTGATTACTATAAAGCTTTTCCTCTCAAGTCAATCATTTCAAACGGTTATCTTCCTCCTCCCAAGTTTGATACCTACTTATGTTATAAGCCATTTTATCTCTATTTTTAGGATTGAGAGTAGGGTAAACTCAAAACTACAAAAAGGATGCAATGAATGTGAGTCAGTGTAGTAGTCAGTACTTTGGGAGTATTTGGTTTTACCATAAAGATGAAATAAGTAGCTTGGTCCAGGGAAACAAGTCAAGGAAGAAAACTCTATGTGCTGGGGTGATTATGTTGTTTAAGTTTGACTGTGTCTGTCATATACTGTGATTTCTTCCTTCTCTCTCTCTTTGACTCACTATGTCTCTCCTTAATGTATTTTCCAAACCATAGTAATTGGGTCTGTAGGTGTTACTGTCAATGCAGTGCCTCAAACCTAGAAAATCTATCCCTTTGGTTCTCTAATTTGCTTTTATTCACTCTAAAATTTTCCAATCCAAAATAGCACTTGTTCTTAATATGTTGCCCAAGTAATAGTTAATAGAAGTGTTATTTATTTCTTTACAGACTTACCAAAATATCTCTCAGTGTGACTTTCACTCTGGTTTTAAATTTTTGTGGCATTTTTTGGCACACCTGTATTTCTCTCTGGCTCAAGCAAAGCATGCTTTCATCTCCACTGAGGGCTGCTCTGCTTGAGTTTCAGCATTGCCAGGTAAGGATCAGTTGATATATTGAGGGCCTGTTGGATATCTGTTTTATATGACTTCTCTTTTTAACTCTGCTCTATTCTATTATTAAAAATAGCTGGCAAAGCAACCTACCAAGCTTATTTCTACCCTGGGTTTCTGACTGGCTTCATTTCTCTATCTTACCATGATATTTTGCTTACAATGAATAACTTAGTTGTTAGGTTTTTTTTTTCCTGAAGTTTCACTTATAAGTTTACTAAAGGGCCAAAGTTATTAATATTTCTAAAACTGTCTAGCATATGATTGTCTTTTCTTGGATTAATCTTCTGGAGCATTCAAAGGGCAAAAGCCTAAAGGGGAAGTATTCACGTCATGCCACAGGTCCTAATGAAAAATCTTCAGAGTAGGGGAAGGGGAAAGGAATTAATTGGGAAACAACTATGAAGTTAAGTACATTGTCAGGCATATAATTAATCCAAAATGAAATTGGAGTACAAAATCCAGTTTTTTTTGATTCCTAGTCTAGTTTTATGTTCTTATGTATTTTATTCTTACCACCTCATGATTTATAGATTAACCTTTCTTCAAATTGTGATGGTAATCTCTCCTTCAAAGGCAGTCCAGATGTAAGTAATCTCTCAGAATAAAGGCCAGAAGGCTCTTTATCTTCCATCGCAAATGTATTTTTTTTTTTTTTTGTGACTGCTATATGCTAGGTGTTGTTCTAGATGCTTAGAGTTAATGAACAAAACAGGCAAAGAGTCCTGCCATCGTGGAGTGAGAAGAAAGACAACAAACATAATAACTCTTAAGTAAAATTTGTGCTGTTAGAAGGCAGAAGCACCATGAAAAACAAGAAAAAGTAGAGCATGCTAAGAGAAATCTAGCACTGGGTGGTAATTTTAAATAGAACCTTATTAAGAAGGTGATGTTTGAGCAGCCTTGAAGAAATTAGCCATATGGATTTTTTGGTGAAGAGCATTTTAAGAAGAGAGAAAACCCAGTACACATACCCTCAGGCAGGAGTGTACTCAGGCTGTTTGAGGAGCACAAGGTGGCTGGTGGGCTTGGAGTAGAATGAACATGGGGCAGACATCAAAGAGGCCACAGGCGGGATCTTACAGAGCCTCACAGCCTGTCATGAGAACTCCCAATTATGTTTTGAGAGAAACAGAGAGCAGTTGTAAGGTTTATAACCCAACTTTATGTGTTGAAAGAATTTCTTTTATTTTAAAAGGACCACACTGGCTGCTGTGTTGAGTTTAGACCTAGTTTTTCAGGTATTGTCAGGTTGTCCCCATATCTGCAACTGACATGAGCTGGGGCCAGCTCTCACTTCTCTTTATGTCTTTCTTGGCAGAAAGTATATAGTTTAGCTAAATGGTCCACAAAGGGAATTGCTTTGAAGGTCTTTTGAAAGTTAAATTACTCAGTCTTTGGTGGTATAGTGTTATAAGGTATGTAAAGTGAAATTCAAGGTTCTCGGCACCTGTGGCTCAAGCAGCTAAGGCGCCAGCCACGTACACCTGAGCTGGAGGGTTCGAATCCAGCCCAGGTCTGCCAAACAAAAATGACGGCTACAACCAAAAAATGGCTGGGCGTTGTGGTGGGCGCCTGTAGTCCCAACTACTTGGGAGGCAGAGGCAGGAGACTCGCTTGAGCCCAGGAATTGGAGGTTGCTGTGAACTGTGATGTCACAGCACTCTATCCAGGGTGACAGCTTGAGGCTCTGTCTCAAAAAAATAAAGTGAAATTCAAGGAAATAGCAAACTCCACTAATAATTGAAACTAGAATATTCATTCACTATTTAGCAAATTTGTATTGCATACCTGCTCTGTTACGTGCCAAGTACTAATTAACTGAAGAAACAGCAGTAAACACATCAGTTTCTGTCAGTTAGTGCTTACATTGAAGAAAAACAGCAAGGTGAGGACATTGAGGATGCTATTCTATAATAGGGTAGTCAAGGAAGTCTCCTTGAGGAGGTAACATTTCTAAAAAGCCTGAATGAAAAGGAATAAGTCATCTGAGCATTGTCTTCAGAGAGAATAGCCAGTAAAAGACACTGAGGTAGACACCCACTGGATGTGTTGGAGAAAGAGAAAAGAAGCCATGGAGGAGGAGTTGGGCAAGGTGTTGAGGAGAAGAGGTAACACAAGGAGGTAGTGGGCTATATAGGGTTTTATAGGCCATGATAAGGACTTTAGATTTTATTCTGAATATGAGGGAAGCCATTGGTAGGTTTTAAGCAGATGAGTGACAAAATCTGACTTAAATTTTAAAAATTACTCTGGCTTTTATATAAAGAAAACACTCCAGAACTTGAGTAGTAATAGAACAACAGGAGGGTCTTTCAGTCTTTCAGGAGGTGGAAGCTTAGATTAGATGGGTAAGCAGTGGAGGTAATAATATGTTGTGACCAATGGGATCTGCTAAATGGATTGGATGCAGAGTGTGAGAAAAAGAGATTAAAATCACTGTAAGTGAAACTATATAGCAGAATGATTGATTTGGTAAGTAACCTCAATATCTTTGGTTATCAAAAAGTTAAGGTTTTTTTCTAGCTGGGCATGTTGGCTCACATCTATAGTCCCAGCTACTCCAGAAGCTGAGAGGGGTAGGACTGCTTGAGCCCAGAACTTGGAGACCAGTCTGGGCAATAAGTGAGACCCTGTCTCTTTCTGAAAAAAAAAAAAAAAAATTAAGATTGTTGGGATTTGGGGGGAAGGAATTTATTTGTATTTCACTCCTCAAAGGCCAGCAACTTTGTCCTAACCCATCTTAAGTTTTACCTTTTTGAGATGTTGCCAACTATAAATTTAGGAATGAATAGCTCATCAAAATAGTCGGTCACTTAGAAAGTTGCATTTTTTTCTGAAAAATATTAATGCTGTGAATACTTAGGTAGCCTGTTTTAGGGATTATGCTCTCTGCTGCTTTTGGCCAGGTCTTTCTTTTACATATTTTCTCTCTCTCTCTCTTTTTTTTTTTCCTTTTAGAGATAGAGTCTAACTTTATCGCCCTCAGTAGAGTGATGTGGCATCACAGCTCACAGCAAACTCCAGCTCTTGGGCTTAGGCAATTCTCTTGCCTCAGCCTCCCGAGGATCTGGGACTACAGGCGCCCACCACACTGCCTGGCTATTTTTTGTTGCAGTTTGGCCAGGGCTGGGCCCTACCAATAGTGCAGTCATGGGCGCTGCACTATTTTTTTCTCTTGAAAGCAGGCAGACTTGCTTCCCCATATGCATTACATAGAAGATCTTTATGATTTTAAGCTTCGCAATATCGATGGTTATGTACATGGGTTTTAAAAGTTTTTTCCAAGGCGGCGCCTGTGGCTCAAAGGAGTAGGGCACCGACCCCATATGTTGGAGGTTCGAACCCAGCACCAGCCAAAAACTGCAAAAAAATCCAAAGAGTGATTTAAGGTGAAACTTGCCATTAATTCATGCTTTTTCATTGTTATTTGGCGGGCTGGGCTGGATTCGAACCCGCCAGCTCAGGTGTACGTGGCTGGCGCCCTAGCCCGCTGAGCCTCAAACTCCTTTATTTAAGTTTACCCTCAGGACTTTTGCCTCCATCAAAGCTATTCCAATGCTCTAGTAAATCACTTCTACCAAGCTTTGATTATTTGCTTATATTCATAAGGAATATCCTTTCCTTGATATTATCATTCTTTTCAAGGAATACTTTCTAAGACAGGAGATTCTTGTTATCCTGGTGTTAGTTTTTACTCTCAGTCACCGAGATTGATTGTCCTCTAGAAGATGATGGATGTGAAACACTAAAAACCTGAACTACTTTACCTAAAATCTCAATAAAAAATGCCAGCGTTACCAAGGACTATCTCTTGGTTCTATGTGGTTAGGATCCTCTGTTGGACTATTTCCACTGGCTAAGGAAATAGTACAATAGTACTTGTATATCCTTAACTTCTCAAACTAGTCTGTGTGCTTAAATTCTTTTGAACTCTATAGTATTTATAAAATTTCTTTTTAAAATTCTAACTTTATTCAAATAATGTAAATATGTTTAAAGTAAAAAGTTAAAAATTTACAAAATTAAGCTTATATTGTTCTGCAATTTGATATTTCCACTTAACAGTGGTGAATGGTTTTCATGTTAACACATACAGATATACTTTTTTTATTTTTATTTTTATTTTTTTGGAGACAGTGTCTCATTACGTTGCCCTCGGTAGAGTGCCATAGTGTCACAGCTCACAACAGCCTCCAACTCCTGTACTCAAGAGACTCTTCTGCCTCACCCTCCCAAGCAGCAGGGACCACAGGCGCCTGCCACAATGCCTGGCTATTTTTTTGTTGCAGTTGTCATTGTTGTTTAGCTGGCCTGGGCTGAGTAGGAACCTGCCAGCCTCAGGCATGTGGCCAGCTCCATAACCGTTGTGCTATGGGCACCAAACCCAGGTATACTTTTTTTTGAAAGGCTGCATAGGCTCGGCGCCTGTGGCTCAAGTAGCTAAGGTGCCAGCCATGTACACCCGAGCTGGCGGGTTCGAATCCAGCCCAGGCCCACCAAACAACAGTGACGGCTGCAACAAAAAAATGCCCAGGCGTTGTGGTGGGCGCCTGTAATACCAGCTACTTGGGAGGCAGAGGCAGGAGACTCGCTTGAGCCCAGGAATTGGAGGTTGCTGTGAGCTGTGATGCCACAGCACTCTATCCAGGGTGACAGCTTGAGGCTCTGTCTGAAAAAAAAAAAAAAAAGTGCTGCATAATACTCCATTGCATGGAGTCCTGATTTACTTAGCCATTCCCTTTTTGATTTAGATTTTTTGCTATTATAATAATGCTGGGTTACGCTCGGTGCCTGTGGCTCAATGGGCTAAGGTGCCAGCCACGTACACCTGAGCTGGCAGGTTCAAATCCAGCTGGGCCCACCAAACAACAAGGACGGCTGCAACCAAAAAAATGGCCGGGCGTTGTGGCGGGCACCTGTAGTCCCAGCTACTTGGGAGGCAGAGGCAAGAGACTCGCTTGAGCCCAGGAATTGGAGGTTGCTGTGAGCTGTGGTGCCACAGCACTCTATCCAGGGTGAGAGCTTGAGGCTCTGTCTCAAAAGAAAAAAATAATAATAATTCTGGGTTAAACATTCTCGTGCACGTATATTTCTGAACTTAAATGTTTCTATAGGATAAAGCCCTGAAGGGAAAACTGATTGGTCAAAGATTAGGAACATATAAAATTTTGCTAGCTACTGCCAATTGCCCTCTAGAAAGGACATCCTAAGAACTTTTATATATTTCCCATCTACCTAATAAAGAAATGGCCAGACCATTGATACTGTTCCCACTAGATTGGTGCTTCATAGAGGATAGGGACCATGAACTACTAAACATTAATTGAGCACCCCATTGTATGTACAGATAGACCTTGGGGATACAAAAATGAAAAGAAAGTACTTTCTTGTCCATAAATAACTCAGAGTATAGTAAAGGAATCTACAGTCTTATCTACAGTCATACCCTTTACTACAAGGCCTAGAATATCATATGAACTCAGTATATGATCACTGTGTAACTAAGGTGTTTCCCTTTGTCAGAAAACTACTATCTGATAGAACTTCTTAGTTTTATCAAATGAACCAACAGGTAGTTTTGGAGTATGAATTTCCTTTCTATTTTAGGCACTGCCTCTTGGAAAAAGGAAGTTGTTATCTTAAGTCTATACCCTGTGACTGTTATTTGATTGCTGCCATTAATAAACTTTTTTTTCTTGTTCTCTGAATATACAATATACAGAAATGGAAGGAGGGTGAGCCATTGGGAGCTTTACTCTACCATTAAGCATTTCTTTAAAAGCTACTTCACATTTGCACTTAGGTCACAAAGCTTCTGTAACTTTAGGGTGAGCCACCATCATTGAAAAGGTGGAACTTGGGACACTGGGATATGAGGGCAGAACCTGGAGCCCCAGCATGCAATGTTTAGGACATTTAGCCTTCTCTTACTAATCCCACTCAGCTCAGATTGTCCTTTTTTTTCTGTGTCTCTTTAGCACTTACGTATTCAGTTTGCACTGTATTTATCTGCACTTGTTTGCATGTTGCTTTGTAAGTAATTTGAAGGCTTTCTTTTTTCTTCTCACATATGTATTATTCTCCAACTAAAGTGCAAGCTTTTTGAAGGCAGAAACCATGTCTTTGGTTTCTTTTGTTATTTCCCATAGCACCTTTTACTGTGAGAGTGGGCATACGGTATATGTTGTGGAATGACATCCCGAGTGATCCCTCCCTGGCTGGGCCTAAGATTAAATTTCCTGAAATGGAACAGTCCTAACCAACCCAGGACAGGTATTCTCCATCTGGCATGTTGGTCGCTCCTTTCAACTTGCTATTTGAAATGGCTCCCTTCAACATCTTTTATCCCCAAAGTGGGATTTGCCACGGCTGATGACATGCTTGGTATATGTGTTCCAGGCAAGTCTGCGGACACCAGAACTGACCTGGGAGCGAGTGAGGTCCCAAGTTGACCATGTGATATGGCCTGATGGGAAGAGAATAGTACTGCTGGCAGAGGTAAGACTGGGGCTGGCAAAAGGTAGCTCTCTCGACAGGAGAGACTGCAGTACCCGGGTCCCCTCCTCCTCATGTTCTTTTAGACTTTGACAGGAGAGACTGCAGTACCCGGGTCCCCTCCTCCTCATGTTCTCCTAGACTTTCAATTCCTTCTCTTAGGTACAAGTTTGACTACTTTGCCAGAGGATTTTATTTCTGATTGTGAAAGATCTTTTCATTCAGCAATTAAGAAACTATTTTGGCTCCCCATTTTTCACCAATTATCTTGTCTTTCATGTCACTCCATGAGTTGAGTCAGATAATGACTATTACTGTGGAAAGAATTCACAGATAGAACCATTGCCACTTTGAGTGATACTTAACAAAGAGATAATGTCATTTGTGGGATGCTTTAATCAGTGAGTACCAAGTAGATAGTTACAGTCAGAAATATCTATCTTGGGCCAGCTTTGAGAAAGTCATTGCCTTTGCTGGTAGATTTCCTGTTCTTGCGTGTTTGTCCCCTTGAATTGACCCAGAGGTGTAGTAGGTACCCAGGTATATGTTGGTTGCTTGATTGTTACTTCCCCATCCTGGCTTCTTCTAGCACACACTTACTCCTGACTTTCATTTTGCTTAGCCTCTCACATCCTTGTTTGACCACTTTTCCTTTCTTGAAAGCTCCTCTTCCCTGGTCCTGGATTCCTGACAGGTATGGTGATGCCCCCTGTGCTTGCCTTGTAAGCTCTCTCGTCTTCAGAGAAAGATGTCAAAATCACAAGGAAGATAGTATTTTTCTCAGGTTTTGATGTTTAGTTCAGTTTTTCTTTCCTTTTTTTATATTATAGAAATTGAATATAAAAATGTAAGATATATTATCTAGGGGCCCACAACATTAGGTCTTAGCATCCTTACTGTTGTACTCTTTACCTTTTCTTCACCTTGTCAAATATTTCAGGGCATCTGTTAAGGAAATGAACTATTTTCTTCACCAAGAAGGAATGTGTATGGCGAGATGGTTAGGTTGTTAAATATACAGAAGTAGGGCGGCGCCTGTGGCTCAAAGGAGTAGGGCCCCAGCCCCATATGCGGGTGGTGGCAGGTTCAGACCTAGGCCCGGCCAAAAACTGCAAAAAAAAAAAAAAAAAAAAAAATATATATATATATATACACACACACATATATATACACACAGAGAAGTAGCTTTGATGTCAGCTCACTGTCTGGCAACTTATTTCTACCTGCCCTGGGAAGTCCTGCTTAGTAATTTTGGTGGCAAAAACAAGCACCACAGGTGTTAGTGGCTATATGATTGAGAAATAAAGGTGATTAGGCTTCCTAGGAAATTAACTAGGAAAGAATGGCATGGGGCAGTTTCTAGCTCTAATGCTGTCTGAACACCACTCAGTATATAAGGTTGCCTTGAATTTGGGAGAACCAGACTGAGGAAGAAGCACAGAAATCACCACAGCTTCCTAAATCCAAAGGTATCTCCCCTCTTAACCTGGAGAGATTGCCCCCGGATTTGACTAGCTTATTGTTTATTTTAGTCTTTTTTTTTTTTTTGTAGAGACAGAGTCTCACTTTATCGCCCTCAGTAGAGTGCTGTGGCCTCACAAAGCTCACAGCAACCTCCAACTCCTGGGCTTAGGTGATTCTCTTGCCTCAGCCTCCCGAGTAGCTAGGACTATAGGCACCCACCTCAACACCTGGCTATATTTTTGTTGCAGTTTGGCCAGGGCCAGGTTTGAACCCGCCACCCTTGGTATATGGGACCGGCGCCCTACCCGCTGAGCCACAGGCGCCACCCATTTCAGAACAGTCTTTAAAAAAAATTGCCGATCCTCTGAAGGATATTTTCCTAGAGAGTAAAAAATTTAAGAGAAATATACCCACCTTTGGCATAAGCTTCAACATCATATGACCATCTGTATTCCTTTTTACATAATTCCAGAAATCTTTTAGCTATTACCCTCATCAAATTTTCAAGAATTTTTAGTGTTTCTTCTAAATGTCAGTCAGTTCCTACTTATTGAACACCTGATTTTTGTCCAGCAATGTCAGTTGGGAAGTGTTTGGAAAATGGCATTCATACTCTTCCTCACTCCTCAAAGGCCAGCAACTTTGTCCTAACCCTATTTGTGTCTTCACCTTTGACCACTAGGGCCGTCTGCTGAACCTAAGCTGCTCCACAGTGCCTACATTTGTGCTCTCAATCACTGCTACTACTCAGGTAAGGCTGCCAGAGAGGGACCCCAGTAAGCTGGATAAGGTCCTCAGACCAGCGGTCTCACTTGATAGGGGGAAGATTGCTGTGGTACTTCAGCGTCCTTCTCTCTGCTTTTGTAGGCTCTCGCCTTGATAGAGCTTTACAATGCTCCTGAGGGACGCTATAAGCAGGATGTCTACCTGTTACCCAAGAAAATGGGTAAGCACATGCTCTTCCATCTCATCCTCACCAGAGTAGTTCAGAGTCAGAGGCTGAAGGAAATTTGAAGACATTAACTTTCTTAGGGATAGGGGAAAAAATATCTTTTTTTTTTTTTGAGACAGAGCCTCAAGCTGTTGCCCTGAGTAGAGTACTGTAGCATCACAGCTCACAGCAATCTCCAATTCCTGGGCTCAAGCGATTCTCCTTCCTCTGCCTCCCAAGTAGCTGGGACTACAGGCACCCACCACAACACCTGGCTTTTTTGATTGCAGCCATCATTGTTGTTTGGTGGCCTGGGCTAGATTTGAACCCACCAGCTCAGGCTGGCACCTTAGCCGATTGAGCCATAGGTGCCGAGGTGGAAAAAAATATCTTGTAAAGTAGGAGCTAGGATTCATAGGTTCCATTCCAGTTGAGTTAGCCCTTTATCCACATGGGTTGTCCTAGTGAAGTTGAGACATTTTGCTGTGATTTAGTTTACCGGCCTGGGAATTTTAAGGATATTGTCTCATAAAGTATCTCATTCAGGATCACATTTCAGGAATCACAACGGAGAAAAAAAAATTATTTCCACTAAAGAGAGGAATCACTTCCTACTTTGTGACATCTGACTTAATCTAGTTCTAGACTGCTAAGTAGCTCCTACCAAACTTTCCCCAGACCATATGAATCATTCTTGCTGTACTTTTTTTTGGGGGGGGTGAGACAGAGTCTCCTTCTTGTTGGCCAGGCTGGAATTCAGTGGTATGGCATGATCATAGCTCACTGTAGTCTTCAACTCCTCCCAAGCTTAAGCAGTCCTCCTGCCTCAGCCTCCCAAGTAGCTAGGCCAGGACTACGTACGGGTAAGCACCACCACACCTGGCTAGTACTTTTTTTTTTCATAGAGACAGAATCTTGCTGTGTTGCCTAGTCTAATCTCAAACTCCTGACCTCACGTACTCCTCCTGCCTTGGCCTTCCAAAGTACTTGGGATTATAGGCATGAGCCACCACACCCATCTTTTTACTACACCTTCTAAGGCTAACCCCATTGTTTCAGGCTAAAGGGCAGAGTCGGAGTGGCTCCTAGTCAGAGTTTAGTTATGTAGGCATTTTGTGTAAGAGAAACATTAAATTAACTTAAATTTTTAAAGAGCCTGCCTCAAGCGCCTGAAACGATGTGGGGTGTTTACACACTCCTCAGGCAAAGATCTAAATCCCCTGGTTTTGTTTTGCTTTAGCACTAGGTGCATAACAACTGTTAAAAGTTGATATAGTTTCCCTTTAATAGACACTTTGGAAGGATATAAAAGAAACAGAGCAGTCCACATTCTGACTGAATGTGTAATGAAGTTGAGCAGACCAGATACATGAAAAATGACATAAAATTATGAATAAATACAATGTGTTCAGATAATAGAATATGAACAGAAACACATAAGAACTAAGAATAGTAAAGGCAAAGCACACATTATAGCACCCTTCTTAGTTATTCCTTTATAGTTTCTGCAGGGGTTAGTTTAGTTTTTCTAAAAAACCCAAAGTTACTTAGAAAACCAAGGCAAAATTCAAGTTATAGCTTACCAAGTTTTTAGTTCCCTTGCTATCTCATTCTTTCTTTTAGATCCTGAGGCCTGCTGCTTCTTTCATCTCTCCCTCACCTTTCTGAGAGAAACAAAGGTTCAAGGCTGAAAGAGTTAGAAATGTTATAGAAGAAATATTATAGCTTTGAAAAGCATGTGCTTGAAGCCAATGGCAACCATGTTTTTAAAATTGAGGACCAGAAGGCCAGGCACAGTGGCTCACACCTGTAATCCTAGCACTTAAGGAGGCCCAGGAGGGTGAATTGCCTGAGCTCAGGAGTTCAAGACCAGCCTGAGCAAGAATGAGAGCCCCTCTATAATAAAAATAGAAAAACTAGCCATGTGTTTTGGCAGGCACCTGTAGTCTCAGGTACTCAGTAGGCTGAGGAAAGGGGATTGCTGGAGCCCAAGAATTTGAGGTTGCTGTGAGCTATGACACCACAGCATTCTACCCAGGACACAGAAGGAGACTCTGTCTCAAAAAAAAAAAAAAAAAAAAAAACAACTGAGGACCAGTGAGCAAAAGTTGAGCATTTTTTGTTTAGCTCCAGGTATTAGATGGTTACTTTCAACTTCTGAAGGCCTAGCCAAATCAGAAGGAGGCAAGAATGCTCATACCAGGGCTTCTGTGTTCTATTCCAGATGAGTATGTGGCAAGCCTACACCTGCCCACCTTTGATGCCCACCTGACAGAGCTGACAGATGAACAGGCCAAGTATCTGGGACTCAACAAAAATGGGCCCTTCAAGCCTAATTACTACAGGTGACTTGGGCATCCTCCCCAAAATCAGGGACACCCGGGTAATGAAGTGCTTTCCTGCATTAGAAATGGTCTTTGTGGGCGGTGCCTGTGGCTCATTGAGTAGAGCGCTGGTCCCATATACTGAAGGTGGCGGGTTCAAACCCAGCCTCGGCCAAATTGCAAAACAGAAAAACAGCCTGGCGTTGTGGCAGGCACCTGTAGTCCCAGCTACTTGGGAGGCTGAGGCAAGAGAATCACCTAAGCCCAAGAGTTGGAGATTGCTATGAGCTGTGTGACACTAGGGCACTCTACTGAGGGCAATAAAGTGAGACTCTGTCTCTACAAAAAAAAAGAAAGAAATGGTCTTTGTATCCCCAACTATATACATGTACATGAACTCAGAAAAATTAACCCACCCCCTTCTCACTGACACTCCCAGAGGATTCTTCAAGGACTCTTCATTATTGTTCCCCTGCCTGAATTTGCCTTTCTATTTCATCCTCTTGCTATGATTTTTCTCTTTACAGAGAAATACTGGCCTTTTTCACTAATGTACAAGGGGGCTACAGTTATCTACCCTTACCATATACTCCAGAAAAGTCCCTGACTCCCTGTCTCAACTTTAAGCACCTTCATCTCCCAGCAACCCCACTAGCTGATAACATCACAGTCTCATCTTTCTTTTTCCCTCTAGGTATTAAATTCCTGTAACTCAAGCCAGAAGTTTTAAGGAATAAAACTCCAAGCCTTTTCTCCACTACTATACAAGAAAGAATTCAGCAAGCTGCTTCTCCAATCAGAGCTGCCCGCCGTGCTCATCCTATGTGTTAGATTATTTATTTATTAAAATCTAGAATCCTGTGCCTGCAGCTTTGGCCCAGAGTGTGGTTACTGCCCTGAGGCCCATGAGAGTCAGAGGACCGCCTGAGGAAGGAAAGGCATGGGGTAACTACTCCCACTGCATTGTTCATGTCATTCCCTGTGGACTCTGAATCCTCAGCAATGCCATTTTTCTCTCATTCAGGCTCAGGAGTTAGTCCAGGGATTCCTGACCCCTTGTTCCTTGGGGGTTTTTGGAATAAATTATCAGCAGCTGCCTTTCTAAGCTTTAGCCCTTCCCCAGGTAAGGCCTTTTGGAAGCCTCTGAATTAATACAGCCTTGACCATCACTGTCACTGCCTTCTTTATACAAAGGCTAGTAAGGAAGGAATGTTATTTATGGCTTTGTCAAGCTACCCCAAGAATTCAGCTTGGCTGTGCCTATTGGGGGTCTCCTTCCTTACCCAGGACTCCTTCTTCTCCTTGAATATTTATGTCCATTTTAATGCTTTCTGGTTCCATGAGGGATGTGCCTCTGTTTATTTCCTCCACAGCTCTAGTGTTTGTCAGACATTTATTTTGCTGTCTTTCTAACGCAACCAACATCTGCTCAGGAAGTGGGGGCCACATCCATTAGGCCCCATAGTTTTACTTTTCCTTGTCATTTAAATAGATAGTTTCCTGAGAAGCCTTTCCAGATTGGCACTGTCTCAGAAAGGAGGGTTTGTGCTGAAACATTGCTTCCTGAAAGTTCTGCCATTGCCTAAAACTACTTCTGAAAGTGGAGAGGGAAAGACATACTTTCCCAAGGATTTAGGGGTGTAAGGCTTTGGAAATGCCACAGGTCTTTCAGGCCCACAGCATGATACCCTAAAGAAATAGTATGTTTGTTTGTTTCCCAGGAAGGCTTTTGCCGCTTGACTGACTGAAGGATGCAGAGACGACATTGTAGGCTGCATCCAGATGATCAAAGCTAGTTTGACCAGTTTGAATCTCACAGACATTTCATCCCTTTAGCCATTGCCATTGATGAAACTGAGATCTGCAGTCTAATCTGTGGTCTTTCCTCTCCACTGACTTAGCCTTTATTATTGACCTCTTCAACTTAAAGATTCTATATTCCACAGATAGTTTCTTGAGTAACTCCAACATTATAAAATAGTAATGTAAACAGTGTGAAATTTTATGTCCCACCCAAGAATTGGATTTCTTTTGGAGACTGACATGCTGGGCTCAGGAGTTCCAGTAGGAGCAGTTAAAGTCTGGAGTGGCCCTTGGAATCTTGAATTAAATGAGTTCCTCTTCCTCTTACTGACCCAATTTAACACTCTGTTACTCATTTTTTTCCTATACTGGTCTGCCTCAAAGTCTCAAGACCAAAATGACTCAAGGAAAGAACATAACATCCATGATCACCGTAACTTTCCCATCCTTATTCTCCCCCCAACCTTTACCCTGTCCAACTTCCCCTGGTCTTCACATATGCCCTCAGACCTTACTTTTGGAAGTAGAGAGGTGGAACTTGGATAAATGACTATTTGTATACACGCTCAGTACACACGGTCCAATTCTTCAGAGGCCATATGTCTCAGCAAGTATGGAGAAGTGCCACATACATGGCTATATTCTTTTATATAAGGAAGATCATAAATGCCGAAAATTCCACTAAGCCACTCAATTCATTTTGCTTTACCTAGTTCTGATTTTTGTAGTAATTAACTGGATCCCTTTAGTAAAAGATTCAGATCTTTGTACCTCATCTTATATCCAGAGAAGATTCCATTCAGCAGATATATGGACTCTAATCTGTTATGTTCCTACACCAAAAATCATATTCTGTTGATTCTCAGCAAAGCCTTACTCTCTGTGGAGCTTAATGTGTGCCAGTACTTACAGAGTGTACTTTGCCTTGTCATAGTGAAGAGGCCCATTCCAATAAAAAAGGAGCCACACTGGGCTTCTAAGTTAGGTTGCCAGTACTGTCTGTGATGAGGTATCTGCCTCTGTGTTTCAGGTGAACTTTCTTCGTACCCTCTGAGAACCCTCTGTCAGCAACCATTAAGAAGGAGGAGGCCCAGGTTTCCTGAGTAGTTCTGTCTTAGTATTGGAAATCTGGTCATTATTCCCTCCACCCTTGGAATCAGAGCAAATGTGTCTTCTTCCAACTTCTCACCATAGATGCAAACTAGCTATCTGTCTATCTGGAAACATGGGAAAGAAGGCTAATTATCTCTTTGTCTCCTTGCCTGTAAGGATACATACTGTTTTCTCTACAATGAATTTGTGCTAGTTTTCAAGACCTTTTTGGCCTTCTTAATGGAAATAGTTTTCTTTTCCTCAAAAAAATATATGTCTAGTCTACTTCCCTCTGCCCTCCTGCCCCCTTACTCCCACCCTTCCATATGAGCACGGCTCCCCAGCCACACACTCCTGCAAAGCTTTTTTGCTGCTTAGCTTTTCTCTAAACAGATCTGAAATTGCTGCTCCTATGGTTTTCCCCAAATTAACTTTGTCATGGTTTAAAAAAGGAATCAAAATGCAAAATTGTTGCATTAAGCTTTTTTAATAAAGGAAAATTACGGAAGGAAAATAGGCAACACCAGCAAATTGTATGTGGACAAGTTCTAAACTATACACACACACACACACACACACACACACACACATATATATATAAGTAATCTAGTTCTGTCATCTTACTGAAAGGAATAAAACCTCTAAGGATCACCATTTCTGAGACGCTCTTGGAAATCTTTATGTCTAAGTGATTGTATTAGATCAGCAATAATGGACTATGTAATCTCAAAACACAAATAAAATATTCCTAAAATAGATGCTTGTCTTAAGAGGATTCTTTGCTTCTGTGAACTAGGAATTCAGAGATGAGAGAGGTCTTGGGCAACAAGCTAGAGAACCTGCTGTAGGGTGAGGATGTGCAAAGCTGAAACGGTTACCAGCAGGTATGTTTGAATAGCCTTAGCTTTGATGGTAAATATCTTGTCTGCCTACTCCTTTGCCCTTGCTCCTGCCCTCTACACTCTGGCTGTGTGTGTAAGAAACTTGCCTTCCCAGACCCACCCTGGGGAGTTGAGAATTGTAGGCTAAGGCAGAGAAACTAAAGCATGTTTTAGATCCCCTGAGCCCTCTGTGTGCTGCCCTTACCTGGAGAGCTCAAGATGTCAGCATCTCCAGTTTGGGATCAAAGGATTCTGATACCCAAGACCTGAATGTGTTCAGCCAAATGGAAGAAAGAAATCAATCAGAGGTTTGTCTCTAAATCAGGTTGTGTGACTAAATTAGTAATCAGAGGATAAATCCAACTAGCCAGGTTCAACTACCAGTAAGGTAGCCATCTTTGGATAGCTTTCTGATAGCTACCTTATTTAGTGGACAACCTAAAACAGTTCTGCATCCTATAGGCAGATGTTTCTTTGAGTAACAGGGTCTTCTACCACTTTGACTTCTATTTATTTAGACTAAGGTTCACAGGGCTAGAATAGTCTAGGATGTTGGTAATGCTCAAAGATGGTGCCATTTCAGGTAAGGGGGAAAATGGAGCAGCTAGCAATGAAGCCTGTGAGTTTGTTCCCCTAGGGGTAGGCTTGACTCCTCTTTTGTGAAGGATAGAGCCTAGGTCTTTGTTTCAAATTCATGAGGTAAGCCCAGGCTGCCCACTGCCATGAACATTTCTCCACCCTACAGTATTGTGGAAAGAGCTTGGATTTTAAATTAAACTAACTTGGATTTGAATCTTAGCTCTGCCATTTACAAGTTGTATAACTTGGCCCAATTATATAACAACTCAGAGACTTTCTCTTGCCTGTGAAATAGGTAATGATTATCTCCAGGGGAAGGGTAAGGACTTAATGATCTGATGTGTAAAAAATGCTGCTTATGGCGCCTGGCACACATTTCTGACAGCAGAAACATCAACTCCTTGTCTCAGGCCTTACAACCTCCATTGCATCATTACATACACACATGTCCTTTGTGGGAAGAGAAGGACGTTCTATTCTTTTTCTATTATATTATCCCAGCTGCCTGCTAGACTCAAAAAGTAGGTACTTTAAGACTTCTGGCACCTGTGGCTCAGTGGGTAGGGCGCCAGCCCCATATTCTGAGGATGGTGGGTTCGAATCCATCCCTGGCCAAACTGCAAACAAAAAAATAGCCAGACATTCTGGCGGGCACCTGTAGTCCCAGCTACTTGGGAGGCTGAGGCAAGAGAATCACCTAAGCCCAGGAGTTGGAGGTTGCTGTGAGTTGTGATGCCATAGCACTCTACCAAGGGCAACAGACTGAGACTCTTGTCTCTGAAAAAGAAAAAAAAAAGACTTCTGGATCTTGGCTTGGCTCAGCAGCTAGGGTACCAGCCATATACACCAGAACTGGCAGGTTTGAATCCAGCCCAGGCCTGCCAAACAATGACAACTACAACCAAAAAAAAAATAGCCAGGTATTATGGCAGGCACCTCCCAGCTACTTGGGAGGCTGAGGCAAGAGAATTGCTTAAGCCCAACAGTTAGAGGTTGCTGTGAGCTATGGCACCACAGTACTCTACTGAGGGCAACATAGCCTCTGTCTTAAAAAAAAAAAAAAAAAAGAACAACACTTCTGCATCTTATTTTTAAGCTTTATCAGTGCCAGATGCTATCTATTTAATCAAATATCTGACCTCTGGGTTAATGTAGAATGCTTATATGAGGAAAATACTATGTTTGATCCTTATAACTATACCTATTTATGCCTATATCCCTCTACTCTAGTTTTGGAGAAAATCTGGAACA
Source organism: Arctocebus calabarensis (assembly GCA_963573935.1). NCBI lineage: Eukaryota > Metazoa > Chordata > Mammalia > Primates > Lorisidae > Arctocebus > Arctocebus calabarensis. Next base: position 20,375 of record CAUYON010184848.1, read on the forward strand.
AGGGAAATTGGTAATATAGATTTTTAATAACTTTAGAAACAACAAGACTAGAACCATCTCTGCAAGAAGGAAAGACTTGTAGACCAGCCTTGACTACTTCCAGGTTTGGGTGCCTTATGGGTGCCTCTGTGGCTGGTGGTATTGAGGACTATCAACTCCTTTGCTGACAAGGAAGCTAAAGGAAATTACTAATTTCTGGCCAGGTGTGGTGGCTCACACCTGTAATCCTAGCATTCTGGGAAGCTGAGGTGAGTGGATTGCTTAAGCTCAGGAATTTGAGACCATCCTGAGCAAGAGTGAGACCCCATGTCTGCTAAAAATAGAAAAACTAGCAAGGCATTATGGTGAGTACCTACCTGTAATCCCAGCTACTTGGGAGGGTGAAGCAGGAGGGTCACTTGAACCCACCAAGTTTGAGGTTGGTGTGAGCTATGATGATGCCACAGCACTCTACCCAGGAAAACAGAGGGAGACTGTCTCAAAAAAAAAAAAAAAAAAGGGTCAATTCCATGGCCTGTAGTTTCAAAGTTTCAGTTAATCTGGGGTTTCTTGTACCTCTTCCAGTTGCTTCCAGTTAACCTTCCTCCTTATGACACATTCTGAATATCTGGGCCCATAATGAGCAGATGTCAGATCTTCACATTCTTCAATTCCACTTTAGTGTGGAAAACATCATGGACTGAGGTCTCTCCTTATGATTTTTTGAAGGCTTTACACCAATGTTTGAAATTCCTTCTCTGAAAGTAAAGCCAGATGGAGCTCTAGGATCAGCAGTTGGCTTTAGATGGAGGCCAAGGGGACTTGAGAGCTGTCCTCTATCCTATTCCCAGTTGAAGATCAGCCTTCACTCTTTGCTTTAGGAATAGGCAGGGAAAGAATCAAAGCCTCAAAACTGGCCACTCTTGTCTGCCACTGGTATTGGGATCCTGCTGATTATCCAGGGCTTACAAAAGATTCTGAAGTTCGGGGCTTGTCAATTCTAGGGCTATTAGGAAGAAGAACTTTTGGGAAGAAGAAAGGTAGAATAAGGAATTATTTTTATTAGGAATCCCAGTGAACTGTACTATGGCAGTTTTATCACACTGAAGCAGGGATGAGTCAAGCGTGGGTTGTGAATTTTAAAGCAGGGTGTAAATTTTTGAGAGTTTAACAGTTATACTCCCTACCCCCAAAATCAAATAAATTAGGCCTTAAGCCAGGGACTTTCTTGGAAATTCATACCAATTCAGTCTGTAAACCAGTGAGTTTCAATGGGAGATTTTTGTCCTCCTCCAAGGGGACATACTACAGTATCTGGAGAGAATTTTGGTTGTCACAGCTGGGGGGAGGTTACAACAGGCATCTAGTTGAGAGGGCAGGGCGGCGCCTGTGGCTCAAAGAAGTAGGGTGCCAGCCCCATATGCCGGAGGTGGCAGGTTCAAATCCAGCCCCGGGCAAAAACTGCAAAATAAATTAAATTAAATTCACCCATGTTAAAAAAAAAAAAAGGCTCAAAGTAGTTGAGAGGGCAGGGAATTCTGTTAAACATCCTGCAATGGGACAGCACCCTCCCCCCCAATAAATAATTTTCAGCCACAAATGTCACTAGTACAAAGATTAAACATGCATAAACAAGGCATACAAAAATGAATGAAACTTGGTCCTACTCTCAAGAAGCCTATGTACAGATTGGGTTAGGAGTAAGTAAGGGAGAGGAAAGAGAAGATGGGTGGGTATAGTAAGGAGATGTTTGGGGCTCAAGGAGATAAAGGAACCCAGAAAGCTCCAAGGGGTGCTCTCAAGCCTGTCCTGTTCTGTCCCTTCTAACTAGCAGAAGGAAGAGTGAGGGGGAAATATGGTAAGAAAGGGACAGAGTTGTCCCTAAGATACCAAACTTTGGATCCAGGCCAAGTTGGCTTGACACCAACATAGCCTGAATGAGTAAGGAAGGTCAAAAGGAAGGCTTTATTCAGGAAGAGGTGATAACTAACTAGAATTTATAAGAAAGAGTCAACCAAGAGAACAGAAGACTCCTCTAGAAAGCAGCGTATGGGAGACACTGAAACAGAATATACCTTGGGAGTTGCAAGGAGTAATTTGTGAGTCCTAATTTCCTCATCGGTAATACTGGATTAGTGAAAATAACCTGTCAGAGAGAGGTATGATATCAATACACTAGAAGAGTGCTTAGTGCAATGCCCGGCACAAAGCACAGTTCAACATTCCCCGCAATCCCCTTCTTAAAGCAAACAAGCTGTGGATAGTCATGTGGTCCCACCGGTTCCCCTCAGCCTACTTGTTTGGGACTTCTATTAACAAGTCCGTGCTTAAACATTTACTGCAAGCTGCCATTTAGAAAAATTCAAGAGAGGGTAGACTCATCAGTTTCTTTTGACCCTTAGGAAAGAGCTCAGAAAGGAGAGTGGAAGGAAGGAAAGGACTGGGAAGTAGGTGAGGATGGGGATCTGCTCTTTATTCAACATTTACTTCCCAGCTCACCTCCGCGAGGAAGGTTCCCACTACAGCAGAGAAGGGCCAATGAGCTGGAGCAGCCCCCCGCAGCATCGGCAATTTCAGTAAAGTAAAAACGCCCTCCTCCCCCCGCTCAACCCCGTCTCCAACCTCAGCCACGTCGGACTCCGGGCGAAAAGCGTTCTCTTCAGAAATTTCGGCTTTCGGAGAGGACGAGTCCCTGGATGTCTTGCTCACCAGGCGGTCCCGTCCCTCCCCTGCCACTAAGTGGGATGTGTGACGTGCGCAGGAGCCGGCTTTTAGGGGGGTCCGGGTCTGTGGTAAAGGGAAACGGGGACCGCGGTGGAGCCGGAGGCGTAGACTGGCGCTCCTGGGAAAGGTCTCTACTGAGGCAGGGGTGAGTGCGAAGACACCCAGCGAGCGGCAGAGGTAACTCGCCTGAGCTCAAGGCCCAGCACTTAGCAGGTGGAGCCGGGAGCCAGTGTAGAAATCGCGGACTACCAGCAAGGCTGCAGGTCTAAAGGGAAAGATTTAAAAAATCAAAAAAATCAAAAAAATCCCTCGATCAAGCCCCCACCTCTTCGAGTCCCGCTCCGGCCCGTCAAGCAGCCAATCGCGTCGCGGGGCGGTTCTGCGGTGAACGGTCCGAGCCAATAGCGGTGGAGGGGCGGAGACGGGCTTCGGGAGCGCGGCGGTGGGGTCGCCCCGGGCAGAGCGCGCTGAGCCCTGAGCCGAGCCGCTGCCCGCTGCATGGAAGACCTGGCGGTGCCCGGGGCCGGGGGCCCGCCAGCTAACGGCAACGGCAACGGTAACGGCAACGGCGGCAGCAAAGGGAAGCAGGCGGCCCCCAAGGGTCGCGACGCGTTCCGAAGCCAGCGGCGGGAGTCGGAGGTGAGGACTCCGGGGAGCTTCGGTTGGGGCCGGAGACACCCGCGGGCTGGTAGCTGCAGCTATGATTTGGCCTGGGCCGGGAGACCCCGGCGCGCCCCAGACCGTCCCTTGGAGTGGGCGCCTCCGTGGTCCGCCGCGACAGGACTCAGAGCTCTGCAGCCCCGACCCTTCCCCCCCCCGCCGCCACCTGCCAGGGGGTCGGGGGCTTTCCAGCCTTCTGGCCTTTACCCGGGGGTGCGAAGATACAGCGCGGTATGGAGCGTACCAGATACATTCCAAATGTTTATCTTACTTAATCGCTGCAGTCCCTTGAACCAGGAATTCGGATCCCACTTTACAGAGGAGGGAACGGGAGCGGGGAGGTTAAGGGTCTGGCCTGAGGGCTGGGAGGCCAGAGCTCAGCTGCGGGAGAGAATGGTCGGGAGTGGGTCCGCCGCCCTCCCACTCCCGGACTGCCGGCAGACCCCTGGCCTGGTCCAGATTGGCCCAGGGACTTCTGTCCTTCCCCCTTTCTATCCCCTTCCCCCGTAAGTTTTAGGCGGTTTAGGGAATGCCTTCCGCGAACATCATCAGGTCCTCCCCCGCAAAGGGTTAAATGAGACAGGATTCCTGCAGGCCCAAGATAGGACTGACTCTGGAGGGAACTGTCCCAGGATACAGATAGGTTAGGAATATTTCCACTTCTTCCTCTTCTTCTGAAAAAAGAAATCCTAACTAAGAAGATGAAGGGACTGAATTATTACCACTTCTCCACACCTTCATTCAGGTAGTTTCCCTCAGCTGGATCTGAGCAGGAATCAGAACAGACAGCCAAATATCAGATGAGAAGGTCTGTAAGAGGTAACCTGGTATAGATCTTTTCATTTTACGGACTGCAAAGAGGCAGAAGCAACCTGCCCAAGATCAGACATCTGGCATAGCGAGTGGCCAAAAGCACCAAGCTTTGGAGTCAATCAGACCAGGTTTTGAAGACTAGCCCTTTCATATACTGTGTGATTTTAGGCAAATTACTGAACCTCTCTGAGCTCCAGTTTCTTCATCTGTAAAACGGGGTTAACACAGCCTACCTCAGAAAGTTGTGATAAAGTCGAAATGAGATAATTGGATATAATGAGTTTAGCACAGTGCTGGTGTGGCACATGTAATTGTCAGTACCTCGTAGCTCTTCGAACTGTATTACTATCATTATCGTCATCAAGTAGCAGTGCTTCGACCTATTCTAGAAGCCATGTCTTTGGCATCCCAAATGAGTTTGCCATTTGAATAGCATTTCAGTCTCCAAAGTTATATCATGTATGCTTTCCTTTTTGATGTAGGCAGAATAGGAATCCATCTATGTATTTTTTTAAAGATAGAAGTGGTGCTTCTATCTTTAATAAACTGTTCACTTGTTTAAAAAAAAAAAAAGATAGACGTGGAGGAGGTGAAGAAACTGGCCCAAAGTCACCACCTTGCAGAGGCTCAGTCCTCCTACCTTGCTAGATCATACCCCCCACATTGTCTCCCTCCATACCTCAATATGAATCTGGTCTTTTAGGGCCCCCTATGCCTCCCCTACAGAGCCATTGTTCTTCCTCAAACGTTTTTTCAAGGATGAGTCATTTCATTAATTCAACAAATCTTTATTGAGGCCATTCTGTATGCCATGCACTGTCTTAGGTGCTGGGGCTATCTCCATTATATAAAGATAAAGTCTTTGCCCTTGTGGAGCTATCATTCCTGTGGAGCTGGAGGGACAAATTTTGAGTTAAAGAAAAAAATTCAGGGCTCAGCGCCTGTGGCTCAAGTGGCTAAGGAGCCAGCCATGTACACCTAAGCTGGCAGGTTCGAATCCAGCCCGGGCCCACCAAACAACAATGACAGCTGCAACCAAAAAAAAAAAAAGAAAATGGCCAGGCGTTGTGGCGGGCGCCTGTAGTCCCAGCTACTTGGGAGGCGGAGGCAGGAGACTCGCTTGAGCCCAGGAATTGGAGGTTGCTGTGAG
>CAUYON010184859.1:0-12516 GCA_963573935.1 Arctocebus calabarensis
ACGAGAAAATATCATGAATGGTATGTCAATCAGGTTGATAAAATATCTCAGATTGCATGTGAAGCCCCCACACTGTACCCCATGGTTGAACTAATGTACACAGCTATGATTCAATAAAAAATAAAATAAAATAAAATAAAAAATTAATTCAGATATTAATATATATCACATTATGTCACATTATGTTAAAACATACAGCATGTCAGTTTCAATATTCCTTCTCAGTTTTTTGCAATGTAATCTGTTGTTTTTGGTATGATTTGTCAGCATTTTATTTTTTCGTTTTCATTTTAGGTAAATAGGAGAGAGCACCTTCTTAGACCACAAGGAATAAGGATACATAACTTGTAAGTATTTCCTGGTTATTTAGCTGGTCATGAAATAGATTGGAAATGAAATTTCATTCCCTTGGTAGTATGCACAAGGTTTCACTATTCACATCAGAGCCTTCAGGTTCTTACCTGACCCATGCTCTCTGCCCTTACAACGTTCCACACCTTCAAGTCAAAGGTGAGGAACAAGGAAATAGAACAGAGACAGTGGGCATAAAGGCTGAGCATTCCTAATGTGGAAGATTTTTTTTTTGATACAATATATTAAAGACTGTGTTGGAGAAGGAGGAAATAAAACAGAAAGAAGTTGAAGATATTTAGCTTAGTAATGTATTTGGAATAAAAAAATATATACAGATTTTAGGTAACAGTAGGTGTTTTACTTTTATTATTGAACTTTGCTTCATTAGGTCAGTCAATTCCCAAAAGAAAAAGATATCATTTAGTATTGTATTTTTTAAGATCTTTTTTATTGTGTTAAAATGCGTACAACATAAAATTTATCATTTTACCCATTTTTAAGTGTACAGTTCAATGGTATTAAAACATTCATTATGTCGTGCAATCATCACCACCACCCATCTTTCTCGTTTTAGCTTATTAAAATGAAACTCTATTCTCATTAAACTTTGATTTCCCATTTCCCTCTCTCCCTCTCTTCTGGAACCTACCCTTCTATCTTTTATCTCTGTGATTTTGACTACATGAAGTAGCTTGTTTAAGTGGTATCGTATAGTATTTGTGCTTTTATGATGATTATTTCACTTAGCATAACGTCCTCAAGGGTAATCCATATTATAGCACATGTCAGATTTTACTTTCTTTTTAAGGCTAAATAATATTCTATTGTATATATCCCACATTTTATCAGTCAGTGGACAAGGTGGCTTTAACTGTTAATAATGCTGCTATGTACATAGGTTTACAAATATCTGTTTGCCATTCTACTTTCAACTCTTTGGGGTATGTGCTGGAAAGTGGAATTACTGGATTCTGTGGTAATTCCATTTTGTGAATAACTGCCATGCTATTTTCCATAGTAAAACCATTTTGCACTCTCACTAACAGTGTGCAAAGGTTCCAGTTTCTCCTCATTCTTGCTAATATTTGCTATTTTGTGTGTTTTTTAATAGTGGCCATCCTAATTGGCATAAGGCAATATTATATACCTCATTGTAGTTTAGATTTGCATGTCTGTAGCAATTAGTTGTATCGAGCATATTTGTACATTCTTATTGGCCACTTATGCATCTTCTCTACAGAAATGTCTGTTCAAGCCCTTTGCCTATTTTTTTAAAAATTTGTTGTTTTGTTGTTGAGTTAGGTGCTCTCCATGTATTTCATTATCAGATGCTTATTTACAAATATTTTCTCTAATTCTGTGTGTTGTTTCCTCTTTTGATACTACCCTTTTATGTACTTAAAATTTTTTTTGAAGTTCAATTTTCCTAATTTTTCTCTTGTTACCTCTGTCTTTTATGAGATATCTAAGAAATCATTGCCGAAATCTAATGAAGCTTCTGTCCTATTGTTTCCTAGCTATAGTTTTACATTTAAAACTTTGATCACTTTTGAGTTAATTTATGATGTCAGGTAAGGGTCCAATTTCGTTCTTTAGCATGGGGATTTCCAGTTTTCCAGCACTGTTGGGAACAAATTGTCCTTTGTCCTTGAATAATCTTTTCACTTTTTTCAAAAATCATTTGACCATATTATGGGAGGGTTTATTTCTAGCTGTTTCTTCTATTTTCTTGATTTAGATATCTGTCATTATGTTAGTACCACAGTTTGAATAACTATAGGTTTGTAGTAAGTATTGAAATCAATAACTCAGAATCTTTTAGTTTTGTTCTTCTTTTTCAAGATTGCTTTAACTATTTGGAGTCCCTGAGACTTAATATAAATTTTTTAAGATGCATTTTTCTATTTCTGCAAGAAACATCATTGTGATTTTAATAGATATTGCACTAAATATGTAGGTCAGTCTGGTTAGCACTGACATCTTAATATTAAGTCTTCCGATCCATAACCATGGAATGTGTTTCCATTTGTTTATGACTTCTTTAGTTCCTTTCCTTGTTTAAGCCAAGTGTTTTATTTTTTGATGCTATAGTAAATGAAAATTTCTTCATCATTCCCTTTTCAGACTGTCATTGTTAGTGTATTAAAGTGGAATTAATTTTTGTATATTGTATATTGACTTTTTTATTTTGCCACTTTGCTGTTTTGTCTATTAGCTATAAGTTTTGAGACATGGAGTCTTTAAATTTTTTACATATAAAATCGTAACATCTGTGAACAGAGATGTTCTTCCTTTCCAATTTGAATATTCTTTAACACTTTTTCTAGTCCAGTTTTCTGGATGGAACTTTTAGTACTATAATAAATATAACTGGTGAAAGTGTGCATCTTTTTCCTGTACCTATCTTTAGAAGAGCTTTCAGCCTTTCACCATTGAGTCTGATATTTGCCATGGGTATTTAGTATATGCCTTGTATTAGGGCATGATAGATTCCTTCTATTCTTAGTTCATTGAATGCTTTTATCATGACAGGGTGTTGAATTTTGTCAAATGCTTTTCTTGTATCAATTGACATGGTCATATGGGACTTTCCCTCCTTCCTTCTGTTACTGTGATGTACTAATTTTCATGTGTTAAGCTACCCTTGCATTGCAGGAATGAATCCCATGTGACCATCGTGGTAATACTGTTTAATATGCTGCTGTATTTGGCTTGTATTTTGTTGGAGACTTTTGCATCAATGTTTATAAAGGATACTGAAATGTCTGGCTTTGGTGTCAAGGTAAAGGTAGTCTCACAAAATTAAGACAGGAAGAACTCCCTCTTCTTTCATTTTTGAAGAAATTTGCAGGATTCATATTATAAGTTTCTCTTTAAATGTTTGGTAGAATTCACCCATAAAGCCATCCAGGGATTTTTTTTTTTCTTTTGGTCAGGGGATTTTTGATTCCCGATTCAATCTCCTATTACAGGTCTGTTCAGATTTTCTATGTCTTTGTGATTCAGGATTTATGTTTTTAAGAATTTGTCAATTTGGGGGCCGAGGCTGGCAGCTCATGCCTGTAATCCTAGCACTCTGGGAGGCCGAGGCATGTGGGTTGCTTGATCAGGAGTTCAATACCAGCCTGAAGAAGAATAAGACCCTGTCTCTAAAAACTAGCCGGGTGTTGTAGTGGGCTCCTGTAGTCCCGGCTACTCAGAAAAGCAATTAAGTTTGCTCCTCCTGCAGTCAGCTCTGTTGCTTCAAATGGCAACCCCAACTTTCCAGTTGCTAATACCAAAACATTGGTGTAACTTACGACTCCTCTTTTTTATATTGCATGTTACATTCCTTAGCAAATTAGTAAAAATATACTCAGAAACCTATCACTTCTGACCTTTTCTGTTGCTTCTATCTTGGATCAAACTCCCATCATCTCTCACCTCAAGCTCATTGCAACAACCTTTTTGAAATCCCTCTGATTCCACTCTTGCCCATCCACTGTATATTCTCAACACAGTGTCCAGAGTCAACCTTTAAAAATATAACTCATTCGTGTATCGATGGGCTCTTGGGCTTCTTCCATGACTTAGCAATTATGAATTGGGCTGCAATAAACAATCTGGTACACAGCTATGATTCAATAAAAAAAAGATTGTAAGAGGTCGTTCAGTTTGCATAAAGACATTGCCTACCGCTGGTTACTCTTACAATGTGATGCGTGCGGGAAGAAATACAAACATATCTGCATCTATTGTGCCTATTATATGTCAATTTTATAGTTGACAAAAATGAGAAGAACAAACAAGATAGCGCCTGAAGTCAATAATTCCCTAATTCACACAGATTTTAAGGGGGCCAAGATTGGAACGTGAATGCTTTCAAAGAAAAAAAATATTGCACTGAAACATTTAACTGCCTGAGCTAGACTAATGTACCCCACCTTAACCTTGACCCAGTCAAGGTTACAGACACCATACTCGCTCAAGCTGGTCCAATGGAGTGAGAAAAGCAAGCATTGGTTAAGAAACTGTATAAAAATAACACATCTTTTTTTAAACAAGCACATTCAATGTGATTGGAATTCTTGAATTTATGACAGGCTTATGAGATGGGTTTGATTATCACCAATTTACAGATATGGAAACTGTGCCAAGACAATTTAGGAAATGTGTCACAATTCCACAACTGACAAGTGGCTAGAGGAAGAATGTGAAGCCAAGCAGTGTGACTTCAGAGCCTTGACTCCCCACCCCAGTCTGCTGTACCGACACTCAGATAACTTACGGTTGCCAGTGGCTGGAACATTACCAAGGGCAAAGGATAGCTCTAACATGAACCTGTTAGAACTTGACAAGGTGGAGAACTGTTTCTTCTACTTTGGAAATCTGTCCCATAGTGCAAATAAGAGGCGTGAGCTCCTCAGTAAGTCATTTTCAGGTATAAAAGACGTTTTCTTAAGCATTCTGCATCTTGGCTTTTCTACCTATAAAGAGAGCATAGGTGGATTTGCATTACAAATTGTTATGGTGTAAACATATGTACATCTACTTTTGAATTCATACATTCTAATTATTCTGAGGTTGGACATCTGTATGTCACTGCTAAATTACATCATTGCTCTCTACTTGGAGAGGAGGATGCCTCTACAATAACAGTTTTGTATTTATATGATACTGTCCAGAAATTAATATCATATCTGTCGCAGATTGCTTCTTGTGTGGAGTTTTTATACGCTAAAATGTATACCCTCACACTTGTTAATTCTTTTTCATTCATTGGCTATGTTTAACAGACAACGTACATCACAGAGAAGTGTGTCAAATCTTTGAAGCTGAAATAGGTAAGCTACATGAAGAAAAACAAAGATATGTTAACAGAATTAAGCAAAATTAATACAACTCTATGTGTCCGAGAAGAAACCTGGCAATTGGAGATTTAAAAAGAAAGAAAAATCCAGAGATAGGTCTAGGAAAATCTAATCATCTCTGTCATTTAAGTTTTTACTTCCCCTACCAAATCATGCTTATAATCTATTTAAGTTGTTTTTCTGGACCATTCTTCATAGTTTGTGGAGGACTTTTATTCACACTCAAAAGATTACAAATCATTGAACCATTGATGGCTAAACTATTCAATGAAAGGAATGAAGAAACCAACATTCTGGACATTTGTAAAATTTGCAAAAATGTGTACAAACTTAGTTAAGCCCTTCATTACAGGAATGGTTCCCAACCTGGGGTGATTTCACGCCTGTAGTAGAGTTTTCCAGAGAAACAGAAGCAATAGAATATATATAGAACAGAGGCGGAGATTTATTATGGGAACTGGCACACATGGTTAGGAAGACCCAGGTGTCCCACGGAATGCCATCAGCAAGTTTGGGAACCAGGAAGGATGCTGGTGTAATTCAGTCTGAGTCTGAAGGCCTGAGAAACGTAAGAGCTGAAGATCTAACTCCCAGTCCAAGGCTACACCCCAGAGACCAGAGGATGGATGGGGGAGCTCCTGATGGAATTCCCAAGTCCAGAGGCCTGTCTTTTTTGCTCTGCTCAGGTGGACCCTCAGTGGATGGTTTGATGCCTGCCCACGTGGCTGAGAACAGATCTTAACCTGTTCCATCAATTCAAATGCCAACCTTTTCAGGGAACACTGCCTTAGACACACACAGACATAAGGTTTTGTCAGTTATCTGCATGTTCCTTTTTTTTTTTCCCCCGTAGAGATAGAGTCTCACTTTATCGCCCTCAGTAGAGTTCTGTGGAGTCACAGCTCCCAGCAGCCTCCAGCTCTTGGGCTTAGGTGATTCTCTTGCCTCAGCCTCCCGAGTAGCTGAGAGTACAGGCGCCCGCCACAACGCCCAGCTGTTTTTTGATGAGGTTTGGCCGGGGCCGGGTTTGAACCCGCCACCCTCGGTATATGGGGCCAGCGCCCTACTCGCTGAGCCACAGGAGCCACCCTATCTGCATATTCCTTAACCCAGTCAAGGTGACACACAAAATTAACCATCGCAACACTAGGAGACACTTGGCTATGTGGAGACCAAGTTTGTGGTTGTCATGACTGGGTGGGTGGGTGGGTGGTGTTATTAACGTAGAGTAGATAGAAGCCAGAGACACCACTGAATGTCCTGTAATGTACAGGTCAGCCCCTGCCACAAAGAATTACATGGGCCAACATAACAGTTGTGCTGAGATAGAGAAAGCTTTCTGTGAACTATTCACAGAGGCATTGATAGAGCTACCAGCCTGTGATACTCTAACAACCAGAAAGGTTTCTATAGGGTGTGTATATTTCATCTAAGACCTACATTGTTCCATTCCCAAAGCAAAATGTTCCGCTCTTCAAAATCTCCAGGGAAGCTAGAAGCATAAAGCTTTGGGTGAAATGTAAATTTCTTAAAATATTTATCCATCCATAAGTGGCTACATTTTTGACATTATTATAGGGTTTCTCGGTGTTCCATTTTATTAAAAAATATTTATTTGGTTTCTAAGATTACTGCTATTCTGACCACAGAAAATTCAATTACTGAAAACTGCAGCTATCAAATTGGTTGGAAATAAATATGCTTTTATCCAAAACTGGCAAAGACGGGCTTGCTTTTAATACGCAGCCATTTCTTTAAAAAAAAATTTAAAAAACTAAAAATAAGAAAACATTTCCATTGCAAGCCGACAGACTGCAGAGTCAGAAGCCAACCAATATTTTGCATCATCAGGTTTTATGGTAAGTAGGATGAAAAAGTAGCAGGGACAGTTCAAGAAAAGAAGTCACTCATCAGAGGAGCAATTTGCTATTATTTTTCCTCTTTCCTTTTACAAGACAGAAAAAAAAAAAAAGTGCAAGCCTTTTTGCCAGTGGAAATCATTTTCTCCTGCTTTCTCTCTGTCTCAGTTTGAAATGTTTAGTAATATACAGGAAATGTGGTAAGTGCGGCCTACAAACGTGGGCTCCCCGTATCAAGGCTAATTATGTGCTAAGCAATCGGCATAGCAGCGGTATTGCCAGGGAGGCAAAAAAGAGGTCGAACTTGCATGCCTGGGTGTTTCTGTCATTGGCCTCTGATTTGCCTTTTAATGTCCTACACAATGCATTTTTCTCCTGGTTACAAAGAACATGTGTCCCTGTTTCCTCAGTGAAAACCAATAAACAAACAAAAACACGTAGCTGAGAAATCAGTAGAACCACACTGTGAATCAAAGCACCCAGATTATCCACCCTGTGGGTTGAGTATTGTATAACAATATTTCCATTTCCACAGCGCTGTCCTCTTACCACTGAACGTGCCACCGGACACACCAGTGAAGCTAATTTTTCTATTAGGCTCAGTAAAACGTCACTGGGAAACCAATGCTGCTGTAAAAAGTAGGCAATCCTTATGCAAACTATCCAGGGCGTCTCTCATCCCCTTGAGCACAATTTGCCAAGAGTTATTGAGGTTGGGCATTAGAAGATGCTCTGGAAAAATGGGAAACCAGAGATCTGTTTTTGTTTAATTTCTGCTGTTGATCAGCTGTTTTTATTTTATTTATTTGTTTATTTTTGCAGTTTTTGGCCAGGGCTGGGTTTGAATCCGCCACCTCCGGCATATGGGGCCAGCGCCCTACTCCTTTGAGGCACAGGTGCCGCCCTGATCAGCTGTTTCTAAACTTCAGCAAGCCTTCCAACCTCACTAAGATGCCTTTCTCTGGAAAATGAAGTAGTTGAAAGAGAGTGTCCATTTGGGCTTCTTCCACGACTTAGCAATTATGAATTGGGCTGCAATAAACATTCTGGTTGAGCCCTGCTTTCTTGTCTGTGAACTAATGATAATACTCTTTCATCCACTGCTATGTGCCAAGTGCCATGCAGAGCACAGAATATACAACAGTAAATGAAACAGATGTTATTCCTTCCAGAGAGGGGAGATAGGTAATTCACAGACAAAGAAGTAAATATATAGTATGTCAGTTGATAGTTAATCCCTCCAGGCAAAAATAAAACCGAGCAAAGAGGCTCAGGAGTTAGAGGCAGGAGGGGTTGCCATAATACCTTATATAGGGTGGTCAGGGAAGGCTTCACTGAGAAGGTGCCCTTTATACATTGACTTGCAGGAAGTGAGAAAGCAAAGCCAGGCAGCTATCTGGCAGAGAAAAGTTCCAGGAAGAGGAGACAGACAGTTCAAAGGCCCTGGGGCATTAGCATATTTGGAGTATTTGGAAAATAATGAGAAGTAGAGGGAAGAGTCTGATAAAGACTCTTAGACTTTGAGAGTTTAGGTCAGGGAAGTCACTGAGAGGTCAGGCCACATAGAGACTTATAGGCCACAGTAAGGACTTTGTTAGTTTTTTTTTTTTTTTCTTTTGGTGGGGCGACAGAGTCTCTCTATGTTGCCTTGGGTAGAGTGCCATGGCGTCACAGCTCAGAGCAACCTCCAACTCCTGGGCTTAAGCAATTCTCTTGCCTCAGCCTTCCAAGTAGCTGGGACTACAGACACCCGCCAGAAAGCCTGGCTATTTTTTGGTTGTAGTTGTCATTGTTGTTTGGCGAGCCCAGGCTGGATTTGAACCCACCAGCTCTGGTGTATGTGACTGGTGCCCTAGCCACTGAGCTATAGCCACTGAGCCAAGGACTTTGATTTTATCTATATAAGATGGAAAAGCCTTGAAGGGTTTTGTGCAGAGGCATGAGAAGTTCTATTTTTTTTTTTGTAGAGACAAAGTCTTACTTCATTGCCCTCAGTAGAGTGCTGTGGCATCACACAGCTCACAGCAACTTCCAGCTCTTGGGCTTTAGCGATTCTCTTGCCTCAGCCTCTCGAGTAGCTGGGACTACAGGTGCCAACCACAACACCCGGCTATTTTTCTGTTTTGCAGTTCTGCTGAGGCCAGATTTGAACCCACCACCTTCAGTATATGGGGCCGGCGTCTTACTCCATGAGCCACAGGTGCCGCCCTATTTTTTTTTTTTTAATAGAGTTTCACTCTGTCACCCTGGGTAGAGTGCTATGACATCATTGTAGCTCACAGAAAACTCAAACTCTTGGGCTCAATTGATCCTCTTGCTTCAGCATCCTGAGTAGCTGGGACTACAGGTGCCTGCCACAATGTCTGGCTAATTTTTTCTCTGTCTTTGGTAGAGACAGGGTCTTGCTCTTGCTCATGCTGGTCTTGAACTCCTAAGCTCAAGCATTCTACTGGCCCCAGCCTCCCAGAGTGCGAGGTTACAGGCATGAGCCATCATGCCTGGCCTCTATTTGTATTATTAAAAGATCACCCTGAGTGGTGGGTTGAGACTACAGAGGATGAGGGGAGCAGCAGGGAGGCCAGTCCTGAGTGGGAGGCAGTGAGGGTGCGGTAGGGACGTGGTGGGGGGTGCTCCATGCTCCTTCCGTCTTAAGGAAATTGCAGAGAGATTGATTGGTTGGGGTGATTGATTGGATATGGGGTGTGAGAGAAAGAAGAGTCAAGAATGCCTCCTATATTTTTAGCCTGGGCCATTGAGAGGGTGGAGTCAGAAGGAAATCAGGTTTGGGGCTTTAGCTGTTTGAGTTTGTTTGTGCTGTTAGACATCTGGGTGAGATATCAAGTAGCCAGCTGGGAGTTCCTCCTGTTGAGTTGGTAGTAAGAGTCGGTGTTCCAGATAGAGACCTGGGCTAGACAGAATAATTTGGGAGTTCCCTCCATATACATGTTATTTAAAACAATGAGAGTCCATGACACCAGCTGGGGCACAGTTTCTCAGACATTTGGGGGCAGGATAATTGTTTGATTTGTGGGGGGCTATTCTGCACATTCTAGGATGTTAAGCAGCCTCCACCTATTAGATGCCAATAGTACCCCCTTTCCACTCAAGTTGTGATAATCAAAAATGTCTCCAAACCTTCTCACCCCCCCAGAGAACAAAATCGTTCTCCTTCAATCTCCACTCCCTACCCCTCAATGCTAGTTGAGAACTACTGATGGGAAATAAAATAGAGAGAAAAGACGGCTGAGGCCTGAGCCCAGTGGCATGCTGACAACCTATTAAACCAATTAGCCTGCAAGCAAATACATGCTTACCAATGTGATAAGCCTATAGAGAATGTGCTAAGTCCTGTGAAAGGGAGAAATGAGGGAACCAGATTTAGGTCAGGGAGGGAGAAGCCTGTGGCTCAGTGGGCAAGGCGCCGGCCCCATATACCGAGGGTGGCGGGTTCAAATCTGGCTCCTGCCAAACTGCAACAGATTTAGGTCAGGGGGCAGAGAGTGGACTGTTTTCCCGAGGAACTGCCAATTGAGCTGAGACCTGAAGGATGAGCATGTGTTTATCAGGTAACAAGTGGGAGGAAGGGCCTTCCAAGGAAGGAAACTGCATGTTCAAAGGTCCTGAGGAGGGAAGGCTCTTATGGAAGTAATGAAGAGCAGTGTAGTAGGAGCATGGCAGACAGCAGGGACAGTGGCAGATGATGAAGGTGGACAGGCAGGTCCAGGCCCTGTCAGGTGGGGCTGCTGTGCCATAGCGTGGGACTAGAGGGCTTGGCTGCATTCCAAGCTCAGTGGGCAGCCAGGAAGGCGTCTAAGCAGTACGCTAATATGATGGGATTGCCTGGTTTTCAAGATCCTTGAGTCCTGTGTGCAGAAGGACTAAGAGGGTGCAAGAATGGAGCAGGGGGCCATGCGTGGTGGCTCATGCCTATAATCCCAACACTTTGGGAGGCTATGGCAGGAGCATTACTTGAGCTCATGAGTTTGAGACCAGCCTGGGCAACACAGCAAGACCCCATCTCCATAAAAATAAGGAAAATTAGCCAGACGTGGTGGGGCATGCCTGTAGTCCCAGCTACTGGGGAAGCTGAGGCAGGAGGATCACTCGAGTGGATCACCAGGAGTTTGAGGTTTCAGTGAGCTAATGATCCCCATTGCACTCCGGCCTGGATGACAGAGCAAGACCCTGTCTCTAAAACCAAACAAAAAGGGTACAGGTGAACTTTACTAAATGCAGAATACAAATGTCTTCATACAATAACTAAGAAAATGCCATG
The DNA here is from genome assembly GCA_963573935.1 of Arctocebus calabarensis. NCBI lineage: Eukaryota > Metazoa > Chordata > Mammalia > Primates > Lorisidae > Arctocebus > Arctocebus calabarensis. The sequence goes on from CAUYON010184859.1 coordinate 11,340, forward strand.
AGGCTAGGTTAATCAGTTTGATGAAAATAGTTCAGATTGTATACAAAACCAGCACATTGTACCCCTTGATTGCACTAATGTACATAGCTATGATTTAATAATAAAAATAATAATTAAAAAAAAAACCCACACACACAACAGTGAAGCAGGAGGCTAAATGAGGAAAGGGAGTGCTATAGGAGCCCAGAAAAGAGATGATGGTGGCTGGAATTAAGGGGTAAGAATGGAGAGAACTGGACAGCTTTCAGGATCCATTTTGGAAGAAGCAGCAATAAAACTTAGCTGTGGATTGAATGAGGGTGCAGTGGGCAGTGATGACATTTTTACTCAACTAGGAGAAATCAAGGGAGGCTCAGGTAGAGGGAAGGAATACAAATATCTCAGTTTTAGACCTGTTGAGTTTAAGAAGCCTAAGAGAAAACCAGGCAGATATCCCAAGTAAGCAGCTGGATGTGCTCAGAGAGAGGCATGGGCTAGAGAAACATCAACATGAGTCAGCACACGAGAGATTGAAAGACATGGGATGGGGGTGAACACAGGGTGAGAAGAGAAGTGAGCTTGGGCCCACGCCCAGAGCAATTCAAATCCCACAAGGAAGAGAGATGTGGGCGCCGTCAGAGGAGACTGGGAAAGAGCACCTAGAACAGTGGGGAAAAAACTCAAGAAGTGGAGTCGTGGAAGCCAAGAGAAATGCGGTTTCAACAAGGGTGTGGTCGGCCGCTGACAGATGAGGACTGACAGCCGTCCGTCACACTTGGCAACATGGAGGTCATTAATGGCCAATGCAAGAGCAGTTTCTGTGGAAGTAGACTGGGCTGGGCTGGTTCAAGGCACTTTTTAGAGCCAGATGACTGGGTTCAAACCCTGGTTCTGGCAGCCGCTGGTTATGTCCCCCGGTGACTTAACCTCTGTGTTTCAGTTTTGTTTGTAAAATGGGGTGAATAACAGTACTCATAGGTAATTATGAAAATCAAATGAATTAATGTACCTAAAGTACTTAGACTGCCTTGCACAGTGTGTTCATTATTCTAGGATCCACTTGTCAATTTTGAAAAGTGAACAAAGGTCCTTCCACTTTTCACTTCCCTCCTTTCTATTCTTGAACAAGTCAGTCTTTTTTTTTTTTTTTTTTTTTTTTTTTTGTGAAATAGCATAAAGAGGTCAACCGTGATATAGT
>CAUYON010184860.1:0-15148 GCA_963573935.1 Arctocebus calabarensis
AATGTCTTTATATAGTGATCAAGAAAATGCCATGAAGGCTATCTGTAACAGTACAATCAAAACATTTCTGAATGTATATGAATCATGCCCTATGATTGCACCAATGTACAGAATTATGATTCAATAAAATTATAAAAAAAAGATAGTAATGTAAGGAAAATAGAAAAATATCATCGATTATGGAATGATATAGCTATATATTCTTTTTGACATATATATAATAGTAAGTTTAAACACTCTGAAGTCCAAAGACCATTTTACCTCATTTACTGGAAAAGTCAATGGTCCATATGCATTTCTCAAAATATTATGAAATTCTCTCCTTTTTAAGTGGCATTCATAGTGGTATTTGGTATTTAGCTCATGGAAGACAAAACTTTATAAACCTTTGTGTTTCTACAATGCAAAATGTTTATTCTTTGTTTTATGTGGGTTTTTCTGGGAATTGGTTCGATAACATTAATCCTCAAAAAACAAAAATGTAAAACCCAGTTACAAGGCAATAGGTAAACTCAATTTCCGTGGAGTTTTAATTTTTTAAATTTAATAAAGCTTTTCATCTTGTATGTCAATATGTCACATTATTATCTAAGTTGACATCTATGGTTTTCTTTTATTAAATAGTAAATACAACTTAAATACATATAAGATACTTTTTATTATTCTAAAGTTATGCAATAGAAATTCAGGGAGCATGAGTAGGTTTTACATTTGATCTTAGCCAAAAGGACGAGAAGCAAATGCATGAGTACATTTTAAAGATTCTTTATATCCAATAGGTTAAAATATTTTTGTTTCCCATTATGTATACATCTACACACTCCCACATGCATATTTAGAGCCATTGCTCATATTTAACACAAATTTATCAGAGGTATATTAAAGCAAGCGTTAAGTATATCCTATTTATATTATAGTAACAAATTATTCTACTAATTCACTTGCGTTACTATACATTTTTACAATACGAGGGTACTGTATTTTCATATTGTAGTGTCTGTCAAAGAAAAATGCATAATCTGATATGAGAAGCGACATGGCTTTTATGATTAAACTTACAGAAGTAGCATTAATCGACTTTAGGCATATCTAGTATAGCACTGTACTTAGATAAATTTCTGTGAATTTTTAAAGATAGAGTATTATTAAACAAAAAATTATTTTGTCATAATATGTTGGAAAATGTCTCTATTTCTTCAGCATTTTGTAGTAGTCAGTAGAGTTTTACACATTCTTAAGAGATTTTTGTATGTGTACGGTTATTAGTAATATGTTATCATTTAACACTGCCACCCTTCATCACGCTTTCTCTGTAACAGAAATTGTACTCGGTGATTTAAATAATTCCCTATTTTCAAACCAATTACAAAGTTGAGGCTTATTTTTGGAGCCAAAAGGAAGTTTCCGGTAGGCTATACTTTTGCTCACTAGATTAAAACAATAGACACTTGATGATAAGGATGAACTGTGTTGTCGATAGTCACATTCAATGTGAGTACGTGGGATATTTTTCTGTTCATTGTGACTTCCTAGCAGCAGATACTAATTCCAGACAACATCTGTGATAGTTCCCTACATCCTTCCCACTGAGAAGATTATGCCTGCTCAAAATATCTCAGCAGACTCCAGACACTGGCCGTACCTCCCCCCCCACCACGTGTGCAGATGGCTGTATTGTAAGAGGTTCACTGAGCCCTATACATCACTTTCGCTCTATAATCCTTGTTCACATTTTGTCCTGGAGTCTGCTGGGGTTTTGCCAGTGTTCTACATTGAGGCTACACCAGAATGTTGGGCTATCTCAGTCATGTACAAAAGCTATGACAGATAACATAGGAAATAGGAAAAATAGCAAACTGAACCCCACCAGGCAAACTGCTGATGGGAGAAGGTTGCACTGTATCCCCCACCTGTTTTTATGGAGAGTCCAGTTCTTTCTTGTGAAATTAATAGTGAACTTATTAACATAGGTTTCCTTAGCATTAGCTGAGACAGGTTGCTATCCTTTTTCTTCTCTCTTTTTAACATTTCATCATTTAGCGTATCATTAAATGAAGAACGGGTGTGATGCTTTCCTGTCCAAGGACACAGTGTGACAAAAGCAGCAGATGCCACTAAGTGGGAACGTGCGGGAAAACAAAAGCATCCGACCCAAGATTAAAAAATTAAAACTCCAACAAAAACATTCAGTTGAAGGAAGAATCCGTTTTTCTTCTCTGCATTTCACTTGAGTTGTAAGTTGACTAAAATTCATTGCACAGTGGTGATGAAAATGAAACTGTAACACCCAACGGATACTTATGACATCCACAACACATCTTCCTTTTTTAAAAGATCAGCTATGGGGCAGCGCCTGTGGCTCAGTGAGTAGGGTGCCGACCCCATATACCGAGGGCTGCGGGTTCAAACCCGGCCCTGGACGAAATGCATCAAAAATTAGCTGGGCGCTGTGGTGGGCGCCTGTAGTCCCAGCTACTCAGGAGGCTGAGGCAAGAGAATCGCTTGAGCCCAAGAGCTGGAGGTTGCTGTGAGCTGTGACTCCACAGCACTCCACCGAGTATAATAGAAGTGAGATTCTGTCTCCACAAAAAAAAAAAAAAAAAAAAATCAGCTATGAAAATGGTAGCATTAAATTTTAGTTAGTATAATATAACAAGCTGAGAATTGCAACTCTCTGGCCCCCAAATGGAAGAGTCAGATTGCCAATCAATCTAAAGTTGAGGAATTTAGATCTTTAATGCAGTAAGATCTTCCATTCAGTAAGCAAGTATACCCAACAGAAGGATGAAATTAGGAATAATTTTGAACATGCAGGTGCTGGTCTAACATCAAAGGTCACTAGTCTGAAGTCAAAGTGGAAACTCATATACTTATATGTTCATGAATGGGTAGTTCATCTGCATGGAAAGGTGCTTACTGGAAGGGTGTATGTGTGCAGTGTGTCAGAATGTGGGGTGAAGGGGAAGTGACATTACACTGTGAAACACCAGGTAAGTCTTACACGAACAGACAAGGATAATGTGTCAAGAAACAAAAAAGAACAGAAACATCAGTTTGATTTGCTTCTTATAAATTCCATTTTGGGTTCATGTTTTCAACATTCAATTTTTATGGTGTATATTTGAAATGAAGAAAATTTAATCTGAAAGGGTGGTGGGGAACAGAAATAACCATTATTTTACCTCCCTAATGCATAGTGTTACAGCCTAATCACAAAAGAGTGAGTACTGAAACACTGGGAATCAAAAAATATTTTGAAAAACAGTAATATCTAGAGGAACCAGGTGGCTAGGAGAAAAAAGTGGTTTGGGCTTTTGAAAGACTTGGGTTCAGAAGCCAATTTCAAAGTATGTCTAATCATTTAATTTTGCACAATTTAACTAATACTGTTTTTTCATATTATTAGTTAAAAATAATACTTTCTGAGAAATTTTATTATGAAAACTAAACTTCTTAATACATGTGAAAGCATTTAGTCTAACAGTAAAAACTTAGTAAATTAACTTTTCTCTTATCTTTCCTTCATTTCCTTCTCATTTTTGTAGTGTAGATCGATTAAAGAGTTCAGAATACCTGTACGCTGAATACAAAAAAATCTGTAAGTCCTGACTTTCAAGAACAGATACAGGAACACTCGAATATACATCTGGAACAAACAGAAGGTTCTGTCACTAAATACGTTAAATTCTCAACACTTTGGTGCCAAGTCTGAGTTACCCAGTATGTAATTTTATGAGGTGAACAGTTTGGAAAGATTTTTAAAAAACTATTATATACTCACTCAAAGATTTCTTAGATGTGAATCCATAACTAGACAAACATTGGATCTCATACGTGATATTTTTTGTGATCCCATTGCAAGACTTAAAAGGTAGAAGTATTTATTACCGATTCTACTTCCTGTCTCAGTGTTATGCTTTCTCTGTCCTCCTTGGCTTGGTAATCTAACCATTGATTTCACATGTCGGACAGAAGTAAACTATAAAACTACCATAATTTACTTTCAAATAAACACTAATTTTTTAACTTAGATTAAACTAATTAATTAAACACTAATTTTTTAACTTAGATTTTTTAGTTTAGATTAGCATTTGCCATTTTTGCATTATAATATCTATTTCTTTTGAAAATTCATCTTTTGTATTTAAAACACAACTATTCGACAATGGTTGAGAAATAAAAAGGAAATCAATCTTTTACCTAAAAATGTCTATTTTTTCCTGCCAATTACCAAAGTATAATTGCTTTTTATTTTATGTATTTATTATTTTTTTTTGAGACCCCAGGCTAGAGTGAGATGACTTTAGCTTAGCTCACAGAAACCTTAAATTCCAGGGTTCAAGTAATCCTATGGCCTGTCTCCCGAGTAGCTGGAACCACAGGAGAGAGCCACCACTCCCAGCTACATGATCCTTATTAGTAGACATGGGATTTTTCTCTTCTTGCTCAGGTTGGTCTCTAAACTCTTGAGCTCAAGTGGATCCACCTACCTGGTCTTCCCAGAATGCTAGGATTACAGGCCTTAGCCACTGAACCTGGCTTCAGCTGCTACTCAATGTGGTAATTTCCATAATGAAAAATGTATAACCAATATTACATAGAAAGAAGCATTATATTATATATGGATGTGTATCCTAGTAGTATGGGAAAGAGATTTTCTCAAATATGTGTTTGGAAATATGAAAGTATCATCTAGTCATTTAGACTCTTATATGAAAAATGCATTCGTTTTTCCTTCCTGCACTGTGAGAGTGGATTCTGACATATTTGGTCAAAAGTATCTTAATTTTATTGCACTCTTTATGGATTTGGACCTTTGGGGAACATCTGGTTTCCCCATTCCATGCTGTTGTCATGGATGGTAAAATACCGTCGCCCTCTGAATTGCTGCTTCAAGTGGCCCTACGCATGCTTTAAATTGTCCCATAATGTAATTTTTTCCTTTCCAATGTGTTACACTAATGCCTACCAGGGTTTTTTTCACTAACATTTGTATTCTGTTAAACTTGAGGTAAGTTACAGGAAAGCTGCAGTTAGCATTTCTTGCCTTATTAATTTCTGAGTGATTCCTCACCTTATTCGTAGGTGGAAAAAAGGATTTGAATTGATAGAACATCAATGCTGTCATGATAGGAGCAAATGCAAGAGGTTTGGGGTCCTGACCCTTCTGCCAAGTTATCAAAATGCTCCAGTTGGGTTAATTATGATAATATAGCACAAATAATTTTAGGATCAGGGGTAAGGTTTCTTCCCTTCACTTGGGAAACTACATGAAGTATTATCTGTCAGAAAATCTGATTATAAGTTTGATAATAATTGGACTAGATGGCCAGAGACAGTCCTTCACAAACTTAGACTCGTCTCTAAATCTCAGGGTATCTATTTTTAGGCTTTCCTCTGCCCTTAGTCGATAACATTAACCAGGCAGGTATCAGCATGCTAACGTGTTACAATTACAAGTTTGCAACTAAATGCACTTTCTAAGCATACTTAACGGCTGTATTTAATAATTCATACTGAAGGCATCCTAGCGAATGTATAATACAAAGAAATGAAAGTTAATAGTCTTGAGTCACAGTTAATCTTTTATGGTCACCCATTAGCGGCAATTCAATTTTCCTCTATGGCCACAATTTTCTCGTCTAATATACTATGTTAGATACTGTCATCATTTCAACATTTTTTCATTCTAATAATAGAATCCATCTACTTCATACCTTGTCATTTTGACGGTTCTGTTAAGAGCACCATTAACTGTACTCATTTGCTATGTTTGAGAGACCTCTGAGTAAGAAAAGGATTACAATGAGGTTCCAGAATATTTGTTTTATTAAGTGTTAATATAAAAGAAAAAATTAAACTGTAATTTGAAAATTAATTTCTTACTGAAGGTATTTGCACATATGCTATCTAATGAGTACAGATAGAGTCTAAATTCTTACACAGAAATTTAGAATGAAGTAGCAGTTTCTCCCTTCACGTTTTCTTTAAATTTTTCCCCAGTTTTGCTGTTGCCACTTGAAAGGTAAGAAAGATTCCCAGAGAGAAAAAAAGAGCAATCAAGTAAACATAACCATTTGGGAATGAGTGGAGTTTAAATATTATTTCTGTCACTTTCTTTCTTGTGTATTATATAAGTAAACAAGACAGAGTTATAATCACTTAATGCTAAATATTATTGAGTTAACTTCATCTTGAAAATATAAATAATCCATGACTGAGTGTATTTCCACTATTTTGAAGAAGTTCTGGCTGTCTACATGAAGTACCCTTCTCTCAATAGATGTACGCACATGTGTATACATATCTAATCAGACCAAAATTATTAACCTTAGAAATCTGTCAAATATTCAATTTCTGGTAATTATAATTACAATTTACTATACAGAAGCATACCTATTCATAAATTTTCCAATGTATTTTTTTAGAAAATTATATGCATTTTTTAAAAAATATGGCTTAGCATGTAATTTAATCCCATCTACTCACATTATGAAAGTCAAGAACTGCCCTTACTAATTTTATCCAGGTCAGATAATCATGGCACTAAAAAGTTTAATAATACATTCATGTTACTACTTAATAAATTGTTTCATTTGTGATATATTTCCTTTAAGTATAACATCCTTAAAAGTAAAATCCATGTAAAATTACTTATAAATCACCGTTAGTAAATTTTTGGCTTTGTGATACCACAATTGAACAAAATAAAAGTGATGTGTTATAATACTTATTTCCAGCCAAAAGCATTAGAAAATACCATTTCAGAGAAGCTCAGAATAAATGAATCATCACTAAAAATACAGAAGCAAGTTAATTGCCTCACTTTTGAAGTTTACCTTTATTTGTTTGAAAACCTAATTAGTTTGAGCCAGAAAATTACACAGTTGTATGCTTCTGAGAGGAAGGCATGTTTAATATTAGATGTGAATGGATTGAGGCAGCATGGGCCTGATATGAAGAAGGGGATGATTTTTTATCCTGAGAGTAGTCCCCATTAGCGTAATAAAGTATTTTATTACGCTAATGAGCTAGGTGTGTTTATATTCCCATTTTACAGACAAAACAGAAATCTGGGAATTTTTTAAAATCAGTTGCCTAAATTGCACACACAAAGGCTCTGTAGAAAGACCAACACTAGGCGTGTCAGGGGGGCCAGGCCCCCGAATGGCTCCTATGTGGCCACACACTGACAGGCTCTGAACAGAGCCGCGACCCGGACGCCAGAGAGAGGAGGGGTCTGCAAGAATAGGAAGCAACAAAGGGCCGAAATAACCATCTGCTCCAGTTTACACTATGCTGCTGATTGTATTTTGACTTCCTTTCTTCTTCAGTACACTAATTTCTATCCTAGGAGTAGTGCTGACAATACATCATTAAATTTCATTTAATTTAGCTCTTTTGGCCATCAACTTATTCAGGGGGTGGATGACCAGCAGCTAACTGTTACATTGTATTGATATTTTAACATATGACAGGATATTGGATATAAGGCAGATATGGACCTGGGTGCTATTTGAATATGGTTTTACGTCCATTTACAAATGGGATCACAGAAAGAGCAAGACCAAGTGAAATATATGTAGGAAGTAATTCCAGTTTAAAAGGCCTAAGTTATACTGTGACTTCTATTTTGTAAGGAATCTTAAACAATGTAACTAAAAATAGCATTGGAATGTCATTTAATATTATCAAAGAATAACTTTTAATTTTTGTGGGGAAATCAACATAATTTATGTGCATCCTTGACAAAATCTTTTAAAGTAACTGAAAAATGAGTTTTTGTATAACTGAACGAGATATATATAAGTTCATATGCCATTAAAATATAAATAGGAGAGCACTTTAAGGTTTCATCTTCATTGATGAATGGGTGATTGTAAAGGAATCCACACTCTTTTCATACACAATTATCATACTGCACAAAATTATCAAGATAGCGATTTTCAGGAAATTTGAGAGAAAGAGAACTACAAAGTGAGTCCATGCTTACTGTGCTTGTTTATTATTTTGGAGGGATTTTTGTATATTTTGTTTTTTTTGTAAGTGGAAGATAATGTCTAAATTGCAAGGTGCTTAAGCTCAAGCAAAGTAAGATAGCTTCACGGAGGTAAAGTGATGGAAATCAGAGTTGTGGGCTACAAAAGAAGCTGAAGATGAGACTCCATGAAGAAGGGAATGATGTAAAGAGGTAGTCTAGAAATCTCTGCGGAGGGATTCTGTTGATCTTTAGCTGGTGGCTGGGTTGAAGTTCTGTAAAGAGAGTGCTCCAGAGTCTGCCCAGAGAGAGGACACCCCAGGACAGAGCAGAAAGGGGATGGCAAACACAGCTGAAGAAGTGGGAGGTCAGGACAAAAGTTCATTATGTTGCGAGGTGGTTTGATTTTTTGCCTGTCAATCATATGCCAATAATGCTTGGCAAGCAATCTAGTGGAAGACATAGTTTTGAGGCAAAGAATGAGAATGAATTAATTACACCAAGTATGGTCTATTAAAAATATAGATAGGTTGAAAATAAATAGATGATGCAAAATATATTATTCAAGCATAAGCTTGAGAAACTCGGTGTGGCTCTCTTAATATGAGACAAAGCTAACTTCAGGGCAGAGAAAGATGTTTTATAATCATAAAATAGTCAATTGGGAAGAAATAAGTCTAAATATGCCCAGCATACATAACATAAGGGAAATACTAAAAGAAAAATTAGCAGGGCTAGAGGAAGAAATAATAGTTAGGGATGTTAACACAAGTCTCTCAGACCTTGAAAGAAGTACACAGAATTATTAGGAAGAATATTAGAAGACCTGATAACCATGAAGTAATTAATTTACAGAACTCATCATATCACATAACTGAGGAACACATATTTTTAAAGACTATATTAGGACAGCGCCTGTGGCTCATTGAGTAGGGCCCTGGCCTCATATACCGAAGGTGGAGGGTTCAAACCCAGCCTTGGCCAAACTGCAAAAACAGAAAAATAGCCGGATGTTGTGGTGGGCACCTGTAATCCCAGCTACTTGGGAGGCTGAGGCAAGAGACTTGTCTGAGCCCAGGAGTTGGAGGTTGCTGTGAGCTGTGTGATGCCACGGCACTCTACCGAGGGCGATAAAGTGAGGTCCTATCTCTACAAAAATATTAATAATAATAATAAAGACTATATTAAATATTAACCCAAGTAGATCAGATGCTGGGACCTAAGAGAATGTTCGATCTATCTCAATGGGGTGAATTTCACAGAGCTCTATGGATACTTTCCTCCTACACCTGAATTAAAGAATAGTCCCCAACAACAAAGTACCTAAACATTCCCTCAAATATTGGAAGTTAGATAACAGGCTGTTGACCAGGCACAGGAGCTCATGTTTGCAATTCTAGCATTCTGGGAAGCCGTAGTGTAAATATTGCTTACACTCAGGAATTTGAGACCAGCCTGAGCAAGAATGAGAACCCATCTCTACTAAAACTAGAAAAAAAGTTAGCTGGACGTTGTGGTGCACGCCTGCAGCCCAGTTAGGTGGGAGGCTGAGGCAGGACGATGGCTTGGATCAAGGAGTCTGAGGTTGCTATGAGAAAGGCTGATACCATAGCACTCTAGCCTGAGCAAAGAGTGAGCTTCTATCTCAAAAAAATAAATAACAGGATGTTATGAACAATCAATGAACAAAATATCAAATTCACTAAAAGATTAAAATTATTTTGAATTTTTTATGATAAAAATACATCATATCATGCCTTACAGAAAAAAGTTAAAGCAATGCTTATAGGGAAATATTTTCAATGCCTACATTATTTGAACTCTGAAAAAAATACATATTCCCTCTTCTAGTATCCTCTATTATTTAGTATTGGGCTAAAAATCCTAGAGAATGCAATAAAAAATTAACAATAAGGAAGAACTAACAAATATTAGAAATAAAGAAGCCAATTGGCCACCACAATTCACACAAAAAATTTTTCCCTACCTATGGAGATAAAAAAGTGACAAAAATTTCCCTACACATAGATCTACAAAAGTGACAAAAATTTATAAGTGAAATTAGCAGGACTGCATGATATGAGGTCAATATAAATGTCAGTTGTGTTTCTAGATATTAGCAAACAAGTACATTTGAAAATGAAATTTAATACCACATAACATTTTTCAGGAACATTGTAATGAAGCATATGAAAGACTTCTACAAATAAATCTAAGAACACCACAAAAGGAAAGACATTAATGAACCTGAAACAAAATTAAGATGACCATGAAAAGCTATTTCTAACCTTTATAACTTGAAATAGACATAAATTTCTTTATCAAATTAAAAAATTTGTTTTTGGGAAGTGTATACTTCTTCAAATTATCTCATTTTAAGACATACTCTGTAGACCTTCTATTGAAGACATTCTGAAATTGGTGTAAGAACAGACATTATATATAATATTTAATGGGCAAAATAAAGTATTCTCTGTCATGTCCACAAATACATAATAAATTGATTTCACGAAAGTTGCCCAGGTAATTCAATAAAGAAAGATCTTTTCTAATGATTAATGATAGAATATATAAATATTTTTATTGGATAAAACAAACCTCAACCCTTAGTTAAAAAGTTCACAGATATTAATTCATATATATATTATGAACCACAATATAAAAAACTAAAACTATAAAGCCCCCCCCAAAAAACCGCAAGACACATTTTCACAAATTGTGTGTATGACAAGATATGTTAGACAAGAGAGAAATAAATTGATAAATTTAGCTTCACTGAAATAAAAAATTCTGCTCTTCAAAATATTAAGAAAGCATTATAAAAAGCATTTTAAAAATTAAAATCAAAATATAGACTAGGAGGAGAATTGTTAAAATGAGTAAGATTTGTATCCTAAATATATAAGACACATATTTCAATTATAAGTAAACCCAGTAAAAAAAAATTGGCAAGAGACTTAAGCATCTCAGGATGGAACAGTTAGAAATTACCAGTAAGCATGAAAAAGACGCCCCAGACCATCAATCACCAGAGAAATGGAGAGGGACTCACAAGGTGCGGCCTCCACAAAGCTGGTAGAGTAAACACTGACACTATTTCCAGGTGCTGCTACGGAGACTGCAGAACGTGTTAGCTCCTGGGATTACGAAGTTCTCAAATAAGGAAAAGAACTGGATAGTTCCTTAACAAGATAAACGTGTGACTGTATATGTTCCCACCACCTTCCTCCTAGTTATTTTACAGAAAAGAAAAACAAGTGCCAACAAAAGCTTTCTATAAAAATTTTCCTGGAGTTTCCATAATTTTCCTTAAAAAGAAACAACGTATGGGGGAATGGATGGACAGTGGGATCATCTCTCAAGGAAAATAGTTCCCCAGAACTGAGTGACTCTTGAGCTCCTGATGCAGAAAACACAGGGGAATCCAAAATTCAATCCATCAGCTCAAAAGAAGCCAGATACAAGACCCCATCCCATTCAAGTCCAATAACAAGAAGCTCTAGAAGAGGTAAAGCTCATCTATGATACAAATTCACTCAGTGGTTGACTGGCGATGAAGAATAAACGACTACAAAGAAGGAAAGAGAATTTTCTAAGACAATGAAATTGTGGTTTAATTTAATTTGCTGGTATTTAACAGGTTGCATATGTGTTTAAAATCTTATTGATCGTTAAGCATCGTATAGCATCGTTAAGCGTATGTTACTGTATTCAAGGAAACTTCAGTACAGTTTATAAATAGCAGACATCGATTTACTATTTAAGAAGAAGAAGAATTGGTAAAACATTTTATGAACCATGAACTTGAAAACTCAATTTGCTGAATGATAAATACAGCTCCAGTTCTACATTTTATGTTCTTTTTTTATTTATTTTTATTTTTATTTTTTTATAATTTTATTAAATCATAGCTGTGTACATTAGTGCAATCATGGGGCACAATGTGCTGACTTCATATACAATCTGAAATATTTTCATCCAACTGTTAAACATATCCTGCATGGCATTTTCTTAATCACTATATGAAGACATTGGTATTGTATATTTAGTAAGTTTCACCTGTACCCTTCCAAGATGCATCGTAGGTGTGATCCCACCAATCGACCTTCCTCCACCCATCCTCCCCGCTCCCCTTCCCTCCCTTGCCCTTTTCCCGTATTCTTTTGCTATAATTGGGTTTTAGCCTTCATATGAGAGCTATAAATTAGCTTCGTATTAGGGCTGAGTACAATGGATACAGATACAATAGGCATTTTACATTCTTAATGAGCTATTTGGGGGCTCTGAGGAAGTAGAGAGAGGAGACTTTCTCAATCTTGGCATTAACATTTTGGAATAAATTATTATCTGTTGTGGAGTGCTGTTCTGTGATCAGCATCCCACTCCCACTCCCAATGGTGACAATCTCAAAGGGCTCCAGACATAGAGGAAAGGGGCCTGGAGTGAAAATCACCACCTTTGAAAGCCAAAGAAATGGAACATCTATAATACAGAGGTAGATAGATTTCCAAACACGGCAGTTACCTACTTTGTCTCTGCTGGAATTCCCTCGGCCACTCTGTGTCTCTACATGTATTTATACATATACTTTGAAAATAGACGATGAGTGCCAAGAGTTATCATTATCTTTGCCATCAAGTCAGCTCTTAGTGCTTATGATGTATTATTATTTCTATTAAACTGTGAAAATATGGACTGTAGAGAAAGTCACTTGCTAAATACGTTGTTATGGTTATACCAGTTTACAAAGCTTACTTGAACTCTTTGCGGTTTATAATCTGTATTATATACAGTTATTATTGTAATAAACATGTTAGCCTTTATGTCTTTTTCATTATAATACATTATTTATAGAATAAGTACTAGATCAGAATTCAATTATTTATTCTATGCAGTGTCAAAAGATCTGTGCGCCATGAAGACGTTTAGAACATCTCATCTCGATGTTCCTCATTGTGACATGAGAAAACATTATAAATTCCTTAGTGATTTCAACATGCAAAAGATGAAATCCTTTGAAAATTTCAGGCATTAACAATTTTAATAAATGTGTATGTTTAATGATTTACAATCTCCAGAATTTTAAGAAAGACCTAAAACCATTCAAATCATCCCATAGATTAGTTTCTAGGGAGAGAGAACAGAATGAGAGAGAAGTAATTCTAAGGATGCTCTAAAATTATGATGATCCTTCTTTTCTTGAGCAGAAATTTAGCATGAGGTTGAGAAAGCATATTGGACAACTAAGTTCTTGAACTTATCCTAGAAAAGGTGCAAAATAACTCATTGCCGACTATCACAACATCTTCCAGGGACTCTGCATGGGAAGCTACCGCTGATGCCAGCACCCAGCCCACCCTGCAAAGCAATTCTGGAACTCCTTTTCTGGAATGGCTATCACAGCTGTCATCCTATGATGTCTGAAACATTCATGAATTCATCATACCTCATTGCTAAATATGTGTGTGTGTGTGTGTGTGTGTACACACCATGGAACGTTATTCAACTATGGTTGCTTTTCCAGGTAGTCTTCTTGGTCATACGGTGGCTGTAGTGATATTCAGCAATGGGGTATGCAGCACTTTTTCTACGATTAATTTTCAACCTCATAAAACATTTCATAGCTATGTACAATAACCCACATATCTAAAACACACAATAAATAAACTTACAATTTTTTGCTCACATCATCTTTTGCTGACTCTCATTTAATCATTAGCCAAATATCTGTGTAGTGTCATAAAAACTCATTTTAGTACTTTCACGAATATAACCACAAAATGACAGTTTCTGTTTCTAGAACTTGTTTAGTTAAGGAGGATAAGCTTACAGTGAATTTTAGGATATAGACAAGTTACCATAAGTAGCTGCTGTGAGAGTGAAAGAGGTCTGAAGCAGTTGCAACTCTAGGAATTAAAGATATGCCACATGAGACATGTGAAAAAATAGGACTACTCCGTTAAGGCGGTGAGGGGTAGTTGTTCTAAACAGGACACATCGTGAGGGCAAAGCACTCCGTGCAGTTAAGATTGGAACCTTTGTCATTAGTGAGCTAACCGGCTTACCCAGACGTCAGGTGCTGTTGGGGAATGTGGGTTGCAGCAAGATTATAGAAGACCTTTAATGTTAGGTGGAAGAATTCAAACGTTATACACAGTAGATAAGCATCAAACAACATAGATAAAAATTACATCTTACAATTGATACTGTAAAAATATACATACAGTGACATAAGGGTACAGGGGATTCCAAACAGGGGGTAGCAAAGGAAACCGAAAAGCAACATCTGTTGCAGCCCATATAGCCTATGGCTAGGAGGAGTGAGAGTTATAAGAAACACCTGTGTAGCTCAATAATGGAACTCCTTGGTGGAAAGGGCGTGGAGAGGGATTTAACTCTCCTAACAAGCACTAGAGCTCGGGAGATGAGAGCAGTGGGGAATTGGCAGTCTCTACACCTGTGGTGTTGAGAGGCAGGAGATCAGCCTGGTATTAGGCTGGAGGAGAAGGCAGTCGGGAGCATGTGCATTCTATCACGGACCCGCTTACTCTGACTCTGTCTCCTCTCCTGCCTGCAGAACGCCAGCAGGGCGTCTCTCTGCTGAAGATCACCAAGCTCTGCTAAATCTATTTTCTAAGAAGACTGTTTTATTCTAAGTCTCTCTCTCTCTAAAGTAGATAGCCCTCAGGCACCTAAGAGAAACTGAACCTGAGCAAGGTCACTAGTTAAGCTGGGCCGAGACCTGGCCAGTCCTGGGCCCTGCAAGAAGTGTCAGAAGGGACCTGTGACAAACATCACCATCGGCATTCTGTTTAATTATAAAAGGCAGTATGAGAGCTGGATTACTGCATTAATCAATATGATGGATGTAAGCAATCCTTTAAAAAATAAATTTATGAATAAATTTATGAATGTCTCTACTTTTTAGTATTTCACAAGTTGTTCTGATGCATTACAAATTAATTAATTATTTTTGAGTTACAAATGTAGTAAAAAAAAAGAATTGTAGCCTTAAAGAAAGATGGAGAAACTTTACCTCTTTTGTGTTTACATGGATGGAGCTGGAACATGTTCTTCTTAGCAAAGTATCTCAAGAATGGAAGAAAAAGTATCCAATGTACTCAGCCCTAATATGAAGCTAATTTATAGTTTTCATATGAAGGCTAAAAC
>CAUYON010184870.1:0-12795 GCA_963573935.1 Arctocebus calabarensis
TTTTAATGGTATGAAA
Organism: Arctocebus calabarensis; assembly: GCA_963573935.1. Classification (NCBI taxonomy): domain Eukaryota; kingdom Metazoa; phylum Chordata; class Mammalia; order Primates; family Lorisidae; genus Arctocebus; species Arctocebus calabarensis. Next base: position 17 of record CAUYON010184870.1, read on the forward strand.
TGGTCCATGTTTGCCTTCTTTTAAGTCTATTTTAACTAACATGAGAATGGCTAAACCTGCTCTCTTTTGGTTTCCATTTGCATGGAATATTTTTTGTCCACCTTTAACCTTGAATCTGTGTGAGTCCTTGTGGTTTAGGTCTGTTATTTGGAGATAAGAAATACATGGTTTGTTTTTTTTCATCCATTTAGCCAGTCTATATCTTTTGAGTGGGTCTTTAAGAGTTAGCGTGGATATGTGGGATGCTGTTCTTTTTGTTATGTTGAGTGACTCATTGGTTTGTTTTCACTCTTGTGCTATTGTTTTATAAGAGCGATAAGCTGCAACTTTTGGGTATTTTTACACACTTGATTATCTATTGTGGTATTACATTCATAATGCACTTTTGAGCATTTCCTGTAGGGCAAGGCTAGTAGTGAAGAATTGTCTTAGTGTTTGCTTGTCTGGAAAAGTCTTTATTTCTTCATTGTGTATGAAACTTAGTTTTGTGGAATTCAGAATTCTTGTCTGGCAGTTGTCCTTTTTAAGAATACTAAAAATGGGGCCTTATTCCCTTTTGGCTTGTTAGGTCTCCACTGAGAAGCCTGCTGTTAACATAATGGTTTTTCTTTTGTAGGTGAGTTATTGCTTTTGCCTTGTAGCTTGTAGAATTTTCTCACTCATTTTGACTTTGGCCAGATGATGACAATGTGTCTTCAGGATGTTCCCTATATTATTTATCTTTCTGTTGTTCAATAACCATGTTATATTTGGATATCCAAATCTCTGGCACTATCAGAGAAGTTCTCTTTAATAATTACCTTTAATAGGTTTTCCATGCTTTTTGATTTTGCATTTTCTCCCTCTGGGATACCTATAAGTCATATATTACATCATATCCCAGAGTACCATTTCCTTGAGTGATTGCTCTTTCTTCTTCTTTTCTCCATCTTTGACTGTGTTATTTTAAATGCCTTGTCTTCAAGCACTGGAATTCTTTCTTTCGTTTGGTGTATAACCTGTTAAAGTTTTCTGCTGTGGGGCAGTGCCTGTGGCTGAAAGGAGTAGTGTGCCGGCCCCATATGCCAGAGGTGGTGGGTTCAAATGTAGCCCTGGCCAAAAACTGCAAAAAAAAAAAAAAAGTTTAAAAATAAATAGAAAAATTTAAGTTTTCTGCTGTGTTTTTTAATTCCCTAAATGATTCATTTAAGTTCAGTTATACTGTGTTATTCTGTCTATCTCTTTAGTGAGTTTTTATTTTTTTCTTTCAAATCTGGAAAACTTATTTTTTTTTTGGTTTCTTTTCATTGATTTTTAACTTTCACTTCAATTCATTCCATTTGCTATCCATTCCATTTCTGACATTATGGCAATTTCTTTATAGTTATGGTCTGTTGCTTTAGATCTAGTGTGATCCTTTTTGGATATCTAATTATAATAACTTGTTTTTTCTGGTTGCTAGAATTTTTTGCTGGTTTCTTTTCACCTGAAACCTGTTCTTTCAGAGCTGAGCTAATAAGTTTTCTGAATACTTATTGTCATTTTCTGGGAACTCCACTAGTTTGTGAGAAGGAGGAGAGGTCCCTATATAATGCTTTTGTGTCCTACTCTGAACAACTGACTTAGAGGGAGAGAAGCAGATGTACTGACATAACACAGTGTGTTCTCCTGCATTGTCTTGAACTCCTATTGCTGGCACTGTCTAAGCTGATGTTGGGGGATATAAATTCAGATTGGTATGTGATCCCCAGGCTGCTATTGGAAGCTCAGATGGGAGCCTGTGCAATTCTCTCTCTACAGAGGTAAATAGCATGACCTTGAATGGTACTCACATGGGTTGTGGCACCTTGGCCAAGGCTGAGTGATATTTGTGTGGAGTGATTAGTTGTTAACAGGCCACTGTTGGAAACTCAAGCAGGGGCCTGGGTGAGTCCTTCTCCACAGAGGTATGCAATGCAGAGTATTGCTTTGTCCAGGTCTCCCTATGGTGGTGGGAGTGGCTGTTCAGGGAAGCTGTCTGAGCAATGGCTATAGTTGTCAGGGATGCAAGAGTCTAGTTCATATAGTCTAGTTTATAGACTAGATCTATGAAAGTCTAGGCATAATGGCAGTATGTGCTGGGGAGAACCTTGTGACTAACAGGTACATGGTGGAGAACTGGGTCATAGGCGTGTCAACATATGGTGACATGGGGACATGGCCCATTGGTCTGTGCACCAGGCTTAGAGCTTGTTCTGCTGGTTGGTCCTTGGGGCCATTAGGCATGGCCTGCTAGTTGGCATACAGGTTTTCAGGGGCATGGACCTATGCTTACAACCCAGATCCACTGGGGCAGGGGCCTGAACTAGCAGTGCACAGACTAGGGGGCTTGATTCACTGATTAAGGTGTGGAACCATGGGTTCTGGGCTGTTGGACGGCTGGGGTTCTCTCAGCACACAGGTCCCACTGAGGCTGTTACTTTGGGACCACTTGAGCTCTGCTCAAGTTCCCTGATGGGGCTGGGGATCTCTTGGCTTATAGTCACAGGCATGTGAGAGCATCTGCTTTCTGAAAATTAGCAAAGGGTGATGTTGTGGCAGCTACAGCAAAGCCAGTCCCTATGCAGACCAGGAGCTCAGAACTTGAGAACTCAGAGTGACATCAGCTTCAGTAACCTTAGGCCAGTGGGTCCCTGCTGAGCCTGCTTTCTGATGAAGCTTCACTATGTAGTCTCCAAGCAGTTCCCTGATCAGTACAGGATCCTGTGGTGGTGGTGGTGGTGTGTGTGTGCAGATGTGACAGGTCAAGTTGTAGTGTACCCATGGGGAACATGGGGACCTAAGGTTCTCTCCTTTATCATGTGGAGGCATCTCCCTCAGGTACTTTCCAGTCTTGGTGAGTAGAACTCCCCATCCTAATCTCCTTCACTCTGAGTGTCTCCTGCCACTCTTACTCCTTGGATGATTTACAAGGCTCTTTCCAAGGGGGTCCAACCATAGGTGGGCAGCTATTAACACTTGCAGTTTTCAATCCTGTCCCAGAGAACAGTGTGTGCAAGCTGTTTCTAGTCCACCATATTCCCCTTCATCCTCCAAAACAAACTATTTTCTAAAAGGAATTCTATTCCAGTACCAAAGAGTAGAACCATTTATTTCCTACTTGAAAAATACATTTACACATAGATGCTTTTTCCTTTTTTTGTTCTTTTGGTTTTTTTGGAGACAGTCTCACTATGTCACCCTCAGTAGAGAGCTATGGTGTCACAGCTCACAGCAACCTCAAACTCTTGGGCTTAAGTGATTCTCTTGCCTCAGCCTCCCAAGTAGCTGGGACTACAGATACCTATCACGATGCTAGGCTATTTTTTTTTGTTGTAGTTGTTATTGTTGTTTAGCAGGCCTGGGCTGGGTTCAAATCCATAAGCCCTGGTGTATGTGGCCAATGCCCTAGCTGCTGAGTCATAGGTGCTACTTTCAATTATTATTTTTTATTTTGTTTTGTTTTGATAGAATTAGGGGTCCAAGTGGGTTTTGGTTACATGGATGAATTTTATAGTGGTTATGTCTTGGTTTTTAGTGTACCCATCATCTGAATAGTGTATGTTGTAGTTTTTCTCCCCTCACCCTCTGCCAGCCTCCCCCTTCTAAGTTTCAAATGTCTGTTGTATTACTTTTGCTCCCACCTGTAGGTGGGAACATGGGTAGTATTTGGTTTCTCATTCCAAATTCTTCACTTAGGATAATGGCCATCCAACTAGTTTCTTGTTTATGTTATAATTACTTTCTTCATATATATCCTTTGGCAATTTGTCTCTGAATGATCAGATGTTATTAAGAATTAAGGAGAGATTTAGTAAGTTTTGCATTGTTACATAGTTAGAGTGATTTCTTTATTAAGTACAAATTGAAGCTTAATGTTTTTTTCATCTCAGTGGAGCAAAACATTAGGAACAGTGAGATTTCACAAATGCATATTTTGCCTTTTAAACAAAACACCATAATGATATTAAATAATGTTAATATTGGAATCTTCAACTTCATCTGAAGATGGAAAACTTCATGTGCAAATGACCTGAAGACATTTGAGGATTAAGTAGCTCTCTCTTGTCAAGAGTTTTCAGGAGTAGTAGGGGTGGGAGGCATGAACAATGGTTGAGTTTTTGTAAAACCCTTGACTGATCTGATTTCAAAACAAATACAAAAATTCCTGTGTTGAGCTGAGAAAGAAAAGCTTGCTTGACAGAATAAAAACAAGGCCTCAGGATTTTATCGAAAATTTTGCAATTACCACCACATTGCCAAACTTATATGTTCTACTTCAAATCCAAATTCCAAGGTGAAAAATATGTGGTTTAAAGAGAGTATATTTTGGGGGCTATCCTTTTCAGTATAGCTATCCTTAAGGTTCTTGGGCACCACACACAAAAAAAGCTTTCCAAATTTTAGATGCAGGATAACTATGTGTGTGTTTGAACGCCAGTCTCCAGGGAAAATTCAATTATCCTAGGATTCTAAATATGACTATTTCATAAATGTGCCTCAGGGATTACAAACCCCTAGAAATGTTTTGCACTAACGTGAAAGTGAGAATGTGAATCTTCATACTCAAGGTGTTATTAGATTATCAGGTGTATACGTGAACTAAAAAAAAAATATCTTATCACTTGATTTGCATTGATTATATTTGAACTGATTAGATTACCTTTCCCTTAGAAGATCTAATCATCATTCTAGAAATTTATCTTTGGTGGTTTCAGAAATGGTGATTGCCATCCAAGGTAAATTACCATTTTTCCTCAGGAAGTAAAGGTAAATTGGATAAGAGAAAACAGTCAACAGGGTCATGTAATATTTTAAGGCAAACTATCAACAGCATCACTGAGTTCTAGTGCTCCATGTTTAGGGCACAATCTAGACGGAGGATGTGTTGCCTGAAAGAACTGTCAGTCGTTTAAATTACTTTATAACTTAATAGCTATGTGGGCTCTAGAAAATTACATATAAGCGTCAATGTGCTTGTGAAGATTATGGTAGCGTAAGAATGACACATAGGTTTACTGCTGTATTGACTTATTGGATTTGCCATGACACAAGATTAGGCTCAGAATCACTGTGGCAATGGGGCAAAGTCATGAGCTGTGTACTCTCTCACACTCCACTTCAATGACCTAATTGCCTATGAATGTTTTGACTAAAGCCCATCAGATACCCCTTAACTCTGTAGGAATAATCACAGACTTAGTGTCATTTCTTCTGGGAGTCAATATTTAACAAAAAGCCAAAGTTACTTGATTTAGTCATTTACTGTGTCCAAGAAATCAAAATTGCTTCCTATGCTCAAAAATATCAAATAAAAAATCTCTGAATTTTATTTTCTAGACTTATTCATTGACTATTCCTTTGAACAAACTCCAAAAGAAGGATTTGTTCCATACAGGTGTGCTTTTCACAACATTATCCCTGTTGTCAAATTTTGTGTCTGTTCGTCCTTATCTGTTGTCTTTAGTTGTTTCTTTTTTTAACATTTATTTCTTGACTTCTTCAACACCTTTCCACTCTTGTTATTTATGGCTTGGTTTTGTGGCCAGAAGAACATGAAAGCAAATATGGGAATTTATGCTTTGAGATAATTAGGAAGCAAATATTTCTTGAATAGATAGATGTTGGTGGTTCAGTTTATAACCAGAACATAGTCAACGGATGAATAAGACATGGAGGAATTTACACATGTGGAAGCTCTCTTTCTCCCAATGCTTATTGGCACTGCAGTTCACTTGCTCCAATGTGACATTACATGATTGTCTTACGTGAGGATATTACATATAATCCGGTGGGACCTACCAAATTTCCAATCTTGGGAAATCATTGCAATATGAAAATATGTATTAATTCTGCCTCATAAAATTTCTTTAATAGAAATCCAGCCAAATCATGAATAAACCATAATAGAAATCTCAAAGATAGAAAAAATAAAGAGTAGGACAGGATAGGCCATACATGTGTCTTTAAATTTAAGTATACATATATTATAAATAGATTGTATAAGCAGTTTGTGGATGAGTAATATCAGTGGTAAGGAAGAATTCTTAAAATATAAGATGTAGACAGTAAGGAAATTCTCATATCATTTATAATCATAAGCAAAATCTGTATATTGGTTGTTGGAGAGAAATAAGAGAAGTATTCCAGGTAGGTAGGATCTGAATATGTAGTACATATCTGGGGAGCCAAGCAGAGTGAGAAATATAAATATTAAAAATAAACACAATGGGCTCGGTGCCTGTAGTACAGTGATTATAGCCCTAGCCACAAACACTGAGGCTGGCAGGTTAGAATCTGGTCCAGGCCTACTAAATAACAATGACAACTACAACAAAAAAGATAGCCAGGCATTATGGCGGGCCCCTGTAGTCCCAGCTACTTGGGAGGCTAAGGCAAAGGAATCACTTAAACCCAGGAGTCTGAGGTTGCTGTGAACTGTAACACCATGGCACCCTACCGAGGGCAACATAGTGAGACTGTCTCAAAAAAAAAAAAAAAATACAATAAACACAATGATATGGATAGGGTAGGAAGTAATGAGAAATAGAATGTTTTGATGTGGATAACTTTAGCTTTTGTTTTAAATGAACTCTTCTGAATCCTGTGAAAAAGAGCATAATAGTTAACAGGAAAATAAAATATAGTAGGGCTCTTTAAGTTGAAAAAGCACGTTTTTTTCCCCCCTGCTGTTACCCTACAAGACAGAAGACTTCTGTGATCAAATGTGTTTGGAGGAGAGTTCTCCACCTACCTACTCATTGATCAATTCTGCAGTGGGTCTAGCTGGGTGTCTTTTAATTCATTTTAATTCTGGCACAATCTACCTGGAGGTAGCATCAGATTCCACAGGTTGAGGGCTTGGTCCCACAGGACTACCTTCCCCAATTGGATGCTGATCACAAGCTCAAGGTTGCAGGCTATTTCTTACCAACTGTCCATAAATTGGGCATTCCTATAACCCCCTCTTTGGGTTTGATTAATTTGCTAGAGTGGCTCACAAAACTCTGGAAAACACATGTTTATAGATGAAGAGATGCCTAGGGTGAAGGATGGGGGAAAGCGTGCAGATCTTCCATGCTGTCCCTGAACACCACCCTCTAGAAACTTCATGTGCAGATCTTCTATGCCCTCCCTGAGCATCACCCTCTAGAAACTTTCATGTGTTCATGGGTTCTGGACGTTTCCTGAACCCAGTCCTTTTGGGGTATTGTGGAAGCCCCACTAAATAAGTGTGGATGATTAAGTCATTGGCCATTGAAAACCAATTTAACCTGCAGCTTCTCTCCCTACCCTCTCCACCTTGGTCTTTCCTGTGACCAGCTCTATCCTGAAGCCATCAATCTATCAATCCTTAGCATACAAAATGAGATTATAAGGATTTTAGGAGTTGTACACCAGGAAATAGGGCCAAAGACCAAATATGTTTCACAACATTATACAGGATCCTAATTGGAAAAAGAAGAAATAAAAGGTATTGATCAAATTAGCAAAATATGGGAAAGAATGCCAAAGTAAATAATAAGAGCATCCAAAAGGTATAGAGTATTTTACTATGTTCAGTCGTTTAATTCTCACTAAAACTCCATGAAGGAAGTATTGTGTATTTTACAGATGAGAAAATTGAAGTAATCTATGTTAATTAATGTGTCCAGCTTGCAAAGTGGTAGTTGACATTTAAGTAAGGTAGTGTGGTCTCAGAGTCTCTGCTTTTACTACTATACTATAATGCTTCTACAACAAGTAAATAAATAATTTGCTTGAAGTGTACCAGAAAAGAATATCAAATACAATAGAACCTCCATAAGTTGACTGTGCAAGGGACTGTAAAAAACTGGTCAACATATGGAGGTGTCAACATAAGAAACTAGGCCTATTGTACTGATATGTACATGTGCATAATAAGTTGATGAAAATTAGGTTAACCTAAGGAGATGGCCAATGAAGGGAGGTGGTCAACTATGGAGTTTCTCCTGTATATCAACTGTTACACAACGTAAACAGACTGCATTCTTTCATTAAAAATCAGACTACCGTATTGGCTGAAAACCACATTTAAAATAAGATGTTTAAGAAGTTCAAAAGTAAAAGAATGGGAACATTGAAGAGGAACTTGGAAAATGTATCCAAACAAATTAGGAGTTGTGTTATCAACAACATACAAGATGGTATCTGTCCTAAGCAGTGGTGGTGTAAGATCCACACATGTTTATGTCTTTCCCCAGTGTCAGACTTTTATCAATGCCATTTCAACTATAAAAGCCACAGGCTATGTGGAATTTCCAAGGAGGCAATTTTCTTTACCACCGCCCATTCACTCGGTGGTCAGAGATGCTAACACAGGCTGCAGCCACTTCACAAGTCAGTCACTATTGCAAATCATACATAGTAATATAATTAATCTCTATATAAACTTACAGGTCAAAATTTCCATTTGAAATGAAGTAACATTTAACATTAAGAAAGAAAGAGTATAACAAAAGTTCTAGCAAGCACGAAGAAAGCCCATAAAAAATTCAGTAATATGGCGATGCCTGTAGCTCAGTCAGCAGGGCACTGGCCACATATACCTAGGGTGGCGGGTTCGAACCTGACCTGGGCCTGCTAAGCAACAATGACAACTACAACCAAAAAATAGCCAGACATTGTGGCGGGCACCTGTGGTCCCAGCTACGTGGCAGGCTGAGGGAAGAGAATCACTTGAGCCCAAGAGTTGGAGGTTGCTGTCAGTTGTGACTCCATGGCACTCTACCCACAGAGACAACTTGAGATTCTGTCTAAAAAAAAAAAAAAAATTCAGTAATATGAACAGAATGCTTGATGTAAAAGATGTTTAGATGTTTACAGATTGTCATAATCTTTGAATAAAAAGACTATTTTACAAAAATGATCATGTATGTGGTCACAAATACAACTTTAACATACCCTACAAAGTACTGATTTCACTTCCCACATTGCTTTATCAATATGATGAGATAAAGATCAAAGTATTTTATTTCTTAATCAAGAAATGAAAGACCAAAAAACAAGGAAGCAAAGAGTTGAGACTAAGAAAAGCATTAATAGACAATCCTTGGAAAAAAATAATCAAAACTGAGTTATAAAATACTTTAAATATAATAAAAATGACACATTTTGTAACAAAGTCCACTGGGAAGGAAAAATTTATACTGCAAAGAAGTTTATAATTTTAGATGTATTTACAAAAAAACTATGAATAAAATTATTTACTACTTAATTTAAAATTAAATATTAAAACTATAAAGATTAAAACTACAAAACAATAAAAGTTAAATATGAAAACTAAAATAAATAAGTTAGAAAACCCACTTGAACAAAGGAGCAAAATCCACAACAAATACTAAAAACCCGGTTAAAAATTGAACAAAGGATTTGAATATACATTTCTCCAAAGATGATAAACAGATGGTCAATAGACTTAAAAGATGCTTAAGATCACTAATTATTGGGAAATACAAACCAAAACCACACTGAGATACTACTACTGTCCCCAAGGATGACCACTGTTAAATAAACAAAAACTCAGAAAGTGAGTTGGTGAGGTTGTGGAGAAGTTGGAACTCTTGTTTACTGCTGATGGGAGTGTGAAATGGTGTAGCTGCTACAGAAAAACAATATGACAACTTCTCAAAGAATTTAAAAATAGAATTTCCATATGATCCAACAATTCTATTTCTGGGTATATCCAGAAGAATTGAAAGCAGGATCTTGTAGTGATGTTTATATGCTCGGGTTTATAGGAGCATTATTGATAATAGCCAAAAGGTGGAAGCGACCCAAGTGTCTATAGACAGAAGAATGGATAAACAAAATGTGATATAAACTTATAATGGAACATTCAGCTTTTAAAAAGAAAGGAAATTCTGACACATGCCATACCATGGATGGATTTGGAAGATATTATACTGAGTAAAATTAGCCAGTCAGAAATAGTCAAATTTCTATTTGACTCACTGTATAAGGTTTTAAGATATGATCAAAACATTTCAACATGTGAAGGAGAAGTAATATCATTAATGGATGGATAGTCAATCACTGATACAAGAGTTACTGACGCAGCCACTGGTGACCTCTTGAAAGCAAGAGTTATTTCAGAGATTGCAGCATCTTGGAGACAATTTCTTCCTGAAAGAAAAAGAAAAACAAAGTTCAAATTGATCTAATGATTTCAGTATATTTATGGGCAGCTGGAGGCTTTGCTAAAATGGGTAGATACATTTTTATAGTCAGAATATGCTCTATGCACTCTGTGGTGTTATTCTAAAGAACAACTCGATGGACTAAAATTAAGATTTGTGAATACACTCTCTCATCACACTAACAAGTGTGTGTGTGTGTGTGTGTGTGTGTGTATGAGCCACACAGGAGGAAAAACTAAAGGTAGACAAAGTGTGAACGGCTGTTGTTGACCTTTCTTTGGATGTTAGGGATGCCTGAAGATTTCAGTTTAGTCAAATCTCCCTCCAATCATTAACTCAAATAATTCATAAGTGTACATTGATCTAAGATAAATGTGAATCTGGACAAGGTTACTCTGTACTCAGGGTCAAGGTTAATGGGTAAGGAGGAACCTGTAGTGATGAGCCTGTGGCACCAGGGAATGAAGGGTAGTCATGTGAGCCTGAGGTGGGGGTTGGGGAAGCAACAAAGTTGACTAACAAAGTTAAACAACTAAAGGGACCTGGAAATGATGGCTACCCTGAGAGGGTCTGAGCCAGCTCAATCACAGCCACGCATCCTAGGTCCTGCATGACCTGGGGACATCAGAATGGCATACAGGGAGACCGCTAAAACACCAATTCCCAAAGTACAGGGTTTTTTTTGCCTGTTCCGTATATTTTCTTAAAGAAATTAAATCTAGGCAAGACGAGGCCTATTGTCTCAGGATTTTGACTGCCAATCCAAATCTGAAGCCACAGCTTCTTGTTAAACCAAATAAGCATTGGGAAGAAGCAAATAATTGCATTGGGAAAACAGCATTATTCAGTGATTATGGGGCCAGAATGGGAAAAAGTAGTACTCACACAGCTTATCGCTGTATCAATTGCTTCCTGTAAGATTTTGTGAAATCTTTTCTTCCTTTTATGGCATAGAATTACCTAAATTAAAATATAATCATATTGTATTTATTATTTAATTATCTTTAATTAAATATAATGCTAATAATATAATTAGACAATTGTGATTACATTGTCCATTTTGCATCACTGTAAAATTTACTTGTTTGTATACTCTCCGATCAATAGAATGTGGGGAAAGAGCAAGTGTTTGGAACCACTGTATTTTACCTCCTAATGTTACCAAGTTGGAAGCAATTAACCTTTCCAGAAGGCCTCTCCTCTGATATACAGATGGGTATCTATTTCCAGAGATGACTGACATGCACATTTTGTTGACCTCACCTTTTTTCTAGTGCAGAGGTCAGTTTTCTTTAGTGTCTTCTCTGATTTGACTCACTGGCTCTCTCCTGGTCTCTTTCAGAAACCAAGGAATTTTTTTCAACCTCTTGATTATCCAATTTCAGATTTGACCCTTCAAACAAATCAAGCCCTGTGAGGAATGTAACAAGTGTCAGTTTTTCCTGACTCTGATATCTGAGATCAGTACAAGCCCTAGCGTTCCAGGTATATAAGAATATACACATGAAGGAATGACTATATCCATGAAAAAATCTGTTTAGAGAGGCTAGTAACCTGAAATCAGTAAATACAAAAAACCAAGAATAAAATGCCTTGTCACTCACATGTCATCTCTGTCTCTTTTCTCCACCCCAGATATTTTGCAAAACCCCTTTTGACTAACCTGGTGAAGTCACTTGAGGCACATCGTTTCTTCCTGTCATTTCTTTATCACTGTCTGCTGGTGTGTCTAGTAGCTTTTAATGGCTACATCTATTTCATAATTTTGTAAAAATTTCTCTAGAAATTCAGCACAAATGACAGGTTTACCTGAAAATATTTCAAAAATACTGCTGAAAAATGAAACTTCCTAGGAAGGTATATTTTATCAAAGAGAATTCCTTCTCTTCAATATTTGGTAGTAACTGCACTTAAATTTATGGCTCCAGTGGATGGCATGGAGAATATGGTGGGGCCTAGGGAGGAAGAGAGAGAGAAAGAGAAAGAGAGGTAGAGGTAGAGATATAAAGAGAGAGAGATAGAGAAAGTGAGAAAGAGAATCACTTTGCAACCACAAACTGAAACTGAAAATTGCACAAAATATTTGGATCTCAGAGTAATACATATGAATAGGAAGAATAAATTTACACAAAACTTAAAAGTGCTTGGAGTAGAAAGTTTCAAGCTCATCCTAACTCTTTCTCCTCTTTTTCCTTAGTAAAATAATTTTCTATTCTTTTCTTACCATGATAGAAAGGCATTGAAAAAGTTAATCATAAATGTTAATGAAAGTCAACAGGACTCTGGTGAGAAAGGCACATCTCTGTGAGAAACGTCTTCCTTTTGGGATCTGGTCAAATAAAAATATAATTAACATTTCTAGAAAATTAAAAAACAATTGTGGTGGGATTTGAGAAAATAGAGTTTTTCTGCTTACTGGAAATGATCAATGTGTAATTCTGTATTTGAGTGTTTTTTTTAATTGCTCTGTATTGCCTTTTTAAATGTAAACTAAAATTAAGCCAAGGAAAGTTCTTCCAGGTTTAAGGGTGTCCAGAAGCTTTCTGTTGGAACATTCACAGGCAGATAAGACGTGAAGTGGAACTGGGGAGAGTCCCAGGGCTCTGTCCCAAACGTTTGGTA
>CAUYON010184872.1:0-28010 GCA_963573935.1 Arctocebus calabarensis
CCAGCTACTCGGGAGGCTGAGGCAAGAGAATCGCTTAAGCCCAAGAGCTGGAGGTTGCTGTGAGCAGTGTGACGCCACGGCACTCTACCCAGGGCGATAAAGTGAGACTCTGTCTCTACAAAAAAAAAAAAAAAAAAAAGAATTCTCAGACTCCTTGGAATCTACACTAGAAGCTGCAGCCTGGGGACTGCTTCCCCCCACTCCTCTTTCTTTCTGCCCCAGGTTTCGTCTTTCCTTCCCCACCAGGAGCTGTGCATGCTCATGTGAGGAGGCTCTGGCCTGCATGCATAAGCTCTGTGGCTCCCAAATGGCCACAAGGGTGCCCACATGGGGATCTCAGATAAACCTCTGGAGAGGCCCAGGAAGTGAGCCGGGGACCATTGAAAGGGGAGCTCTAGGGTCCCAGGAGCCCAGATCATGGTCATACAGCCCAGGACTCCCAGCTGGGCATGCCCCCATTCCAGGAGTGCTGCTCTCTACAGCATGTGACTCAGGTCTGAGGTCAATCTTGCTAAGGGACGAGATGGCTGCTGCAGAAGGGGTGGCTCAAGCTGGAAACATGTCCTCTCTTGCTTGGACTTGCTCCTGACAGTCCCTTCTGGCCATGCACCCCTACCCTGGCCAGATCCCAGGGATCGGCCCCGGACTCCTCTCTCCATCTCCCCCCAGCCAAACACTGAGCTGCAAGAAGCTTCCCACCTAAATACCTCAGCTCCTGTCCCCACTGCCCCAGACCTGATGCTTCATCTACTACCCCCTCCTTGGGATTCTCAGCCCACACCCCATCCAATCTGCCCTCCCTATGGCAGCCAGGCAGATCTTTCTAAAGTACAAGGATGCCAGGCATCCTTTTTTCTCTAAGTAAGCCTAGCTCCCCCACCCTGTATAGTCAGCCCAGCTCAGGATGCAACCCCACCCCTGATCCCCTCATCCTCCACCCTACTCCACCCCCAGCTTCTGAGCTCCAGCCGACCTCTTCAGTGTGGACAACACTATATCCTCCCTGCCTCCTGTCACATACGCTACTTCCTCTGCCTGGAGTCATGTTTTCTGCTCTCTGCACTTCCCTCCCAGACCAACAGAAACCACATGGTAATGAGCTGATTATCTCTGGAGTTACTGGTTTCCCACCTGGACCTTAGAGATTAGGTGGTCAGTCTTGTTCACTGCTCCATCTTCAGCATTACCAAAGTGCCTGGCACAGAGCAGGTGCCACTGAAGTTTCATTAGATGGCTGCATCTTCACTGAACTCAAAATCAGGAGATGAGAACAGCAGCTAATATCTATGTATGCTTACTGTATGCCAGTCCCTGCTTTTAAGCATATTATATGTATTAATTTGTTTATTATTTCCCATGACAATCTTTGAAATAGCAACCACTATTATCCCTCTTCTGTGGAATGAGGACACCAGGGCACAGAAAGGCTCACAGCTGGCCAGGGACAGACCCAGATTTGAACCCAAGAAGTTAAGCTCCAAAGCTGAACTGCCTCCCCCCATCTAGTCCCATCTGGGCCAGTGCCTTGCTGCAGGTTCTTGGGCCATGTCTTCACCTCTCTGAGCTGAAGCTTTTCTGTGTCTTCAATGTGGAGTTGGCCAGAGTGATGATCCCTGAGGTTGTTTCTAGTTCTGATATCAAAAGATCTCATGACCCTCCTAGAAGTCCCATTAATGATCTGCCTCTTGGTGAGCTCCTGCTGTTGGCCTCCCTCTCCAGGACCATCTGTAGGGGCCCTGCTGGTGCTCCCCAGTGGTTGGGTTATTGTAGAACAGCACGGGTTGTGAGTTAGTCAAGGTGGGCACTGAACACAGTTAGTCCCTACTGACCAGACAAAGGCAGAGGGTCGCCTGGGGGGAGGGGTGAGCGCTCAGGGTTGGAGTCAATGCAAGTTCTGGCTCCCTCCCCCCACCCATGGAGCAGCTTTGTGGCCAGGGGTGTGGAACTTTCCTTTCCAGCACTGGTTTCCTCATCTGTTGTGCCTCATTCGACTTTCATGTGTTAGAGCATCTGACAGGGCCTGGCCACCTGGGGTGGGGTAATCAGTACTTAGGAGCCCTGGTCTATCTCCTCCTAACCAGTGGGTCCTAGTAGGCAGAATGTGGGTTCATGGCTCCTGCAACCACACTAAGCATGTGGTTCTAGGACTCATGACTATTTGAAACCTTCCACCTCAGAGAGACTGGAGAGCTGAGTACCTGAGTACCTGGCTAAGCAGCAAATCATCCCTGGCTATGCAAATGAGTCAAGTGGCCAGGTACTGGGATGCAGGCAGAAGTTTAGAAGCCTGAGTACAGCAGTCGGGGCTGGCAGGGCAGAGTTTGGGTTCACACCCCAAGAGCTTCACACACATCATCTTTGGGAGCAGTCATAACAGCCCTATGGGATATGTACCCATTTTTCCCAGGAAGATATGCCATGGAGGCTCAGAGAGAGACAGTGACTTGCCCAAGGTCACACAACAAGGAGGAATCCAGAGTTTGCTCTTCACAACTGTGCTCCTTGTCTCAGGCAAAGCTGTTCAAAAGATTGGGTTGGATAGAAAAGTTCCAGAAGAAACTCTGGGATACTTACTTGTCCCTGTGTATATAAAAGACCATGGGTGCCACCTTGTTCCCCATCCCAGTATCTCTCCTAGCCTACTTTCATTGCATTGCCTTTGTTTATTCACTTGCAACCTGCCACTGCTGTCCTACTGCTCCCCAAGTACCAGTGCATGACTCCAGGGCAGGTACAGGGAAGGTAGATGGAAACACAGAGCTGCAGGTGGCTCCCACACCCAGGCTCCTCCCCCTAGGGCCTCTGCTTCTCCATCTCTGCATATAAGGTGACATGCTCCCTCCTGAGTCTGTGCTGAAGGAGGGCCCTCTGCACTGTGGGGAACTCAACTGAGTCCATGTCTCCCATAAACACACTGCAGAGCTCAGCTTCTCCCCAGGGCCTGCCCACCTCCCTTCCCTTTTGTCCTGATCCCAGTCACCCACTGGAGGGACTCACCTTCCTGCTCAGCAAATTTCTCTCCTTGGGGGCTGAGCAGCAGGTTGAGCTCTGCTGCACTGCAGGAAGGGACCTGAGGCTGTCACCCAGGCCCCTCATGGAGGGTCCCCCTGAAGAGAGGACACTCCTATAGGACAGACATCTCCAGCCACTTGCCAGGAACCCTAACCACATACCACACCCCTGGGGCTGTCACACAGGGCCTCTCAGACCTGCTTTACAGGGAAGGTGTGACCAAGATACTGGGATCAGAATACTCAAGGGATGAACCACGGCCACCAAGAATCAGTTTACCCACAAACTCCACCCAGCAGGAACCCAGTGGCTGTGCTAATAACGTCCATCCTGACATTGCTGAATTTTCCAGGGTGCTTTTCAGTGTTATCCTAATTCACAAATGAGAAAGTTGAGGCTCTAGTCAGAAGCGGCCATAAAGCTCAGGCCCTCCCAAATCACCAAATGTTCCTGAGGCCCTGAGTTGGCATGGAATGGGGGTTGGAGGGGTGGGCGCCAGACCAAATACCTGAGGGTGTGGGCTGGGCCCAGAGCAGCAGTACAGGAATGAGGGGTGACTTTGAGAAGGCCTGGAATGAGGTGGGAAGGGTGACCAGGGAGAGGCTCTGGGTCTGCAGTAACTGAGCCAGCCCTGGTATAGGGCTCTGTACTGGAGTGGAGGAAAAGGCTCTGTCCCTGACCTCCCTACGAGGAAACGCCAGTGCTGGGAAGGGACAGAGGCTGTAGGAGCCCTGAGGAGCAGCTCCCATGCAACCCAGGCATGTCCTGGGCAGTCTGTGCGTGGTCAGGGTGTGTGAGGTCTGTGTGTTGAATGGTGTGTGTGATGGGGGGTAAGTGTGTCAGACTATGGAGTGTGTGTGTGGGTATGTGTACACCCAGGCAAGCATCTTTGTGTCTGTGCCTGCGTGCTGTGGTCCATGGGATGTAGGGGAGCATGTGCTTTTGCGTGTGTGCGTGTGTGCTGCAGGGTGCTGCTAACTGGGACACTCCCCAGGGGAAGAGCAAAGGAGAGGTGGAAACAGAGGAGTTAACTAGGAAAATGGGAGGAGAGCGCTGTTCTGGGCAGAGCAAAGGACTGGAGGCATAAGCAGGCAGCAGAGCCCTGGAGGGCTTGAAAGGGTTCCAGGAAGGCTGGGCCGGGAGGGGTAACAGGGTGGGGGTGGGCATGGGCAGGGCAGGCCTCTCTTAGCCAGCTTGTGAGCTCTGTTAGTTTGAGGGTGTGTGTGGCTGGGGTTGGGGCTGAGGGGAGGCCAAAGAGGAGACCCGGAGAGGGGCCAGGCCGGGACCAGAGCCAGAGGCTGGATGGACGTGCAAGTGCCTTTGGGAAGAGCCAGCACCCAAGCATCTAGGAGGCCACAGGCCTGGTCCCAGACCTGAGCCTAATCCCTGCTCTACCCAAGAGCAGGACCTGAAAGGTTCTTAGTTTCCCTTCTGTAAACTGGGTCCTGAGATTATTGCCAAACGTCAATGGAGTACTTGCTGTGTGTGATTGGGTGAGAGCTGGGCAGACATTTGTAGAGGAAACAAGCTTTGCCAGTTCCACTGGCTAGAGGGCACAGAGGGGAATGACAAAAGGAGCAGGGCAAGAGCAGGAGCCAGTGTTTGAACCTGGTGATCTGACTCCTCTCATCTGACTTCGATAGCGACCGCAACCTTAATCATCCAGTACCAGCTGCCCTTGTCCTCAGACTGCTATACCCGTTTTCTCAGTAACCCTCTTAATGCTCACAGCCTTCCATTGTGGCCCTACACTATGTTGTCATGCCTTTTCAGAGATGGGAAAGCTGTGTGGCCTAGAGGGGCCTGCTCCAGGACTACCCTACCCCATCTTCTTGTGTGGGGCAGTTTGTAGCCTAAAAAGGGGTCTTTTAGGTAGCATTTAGGAAACGGCAGGTGATCTGGCAAGGACTTGTAACTCAAGGTCCAGAAACCCAGTTCTGCTGCCTAACTGCTTATGACCTTGGGCTGTCCTTTTCCCATCTCTGGGCCTCAGTTTACCCAGCTGACTCACTCTGTGAGTCAACCAAGATTTGTTGAGCATCTGCTAAGTGGCAGAAGAGGAAACTGAGTTGAGAGGGTAAGGACCTGCGTAAGGTCAGGCGATCCCGGCAAGGCAGCGCCTGATTTGAAGCTGGATTGGAGGGTGTGCTGGTTCCTGCAGCCCCCAGCCAGGACGTCCTGCCCCCAGGTGTCGGCTGTCCGGCTCTAGCTGTTCCAGACCCTGCCAGTCTGACGTCAGGCCGAGGCCTCACTCTGTACAAACAGACACCGCGGGCCAGTGCTGGGACCGGGGGCGGCGATGACTCAGGGCCCTGAGACCGGCCGGGAAGCGGAAAGTTTTGTGCAGATGACATCAGCCCGCCGCTAGGGCGGGAGGGGCCCGGCTCCGGGAAACGGCGGCCTGGCGGGTGGCCCAGCCCGGCCCGGGTAGGGCGCGGAGGGGCGGCCACAGGGCGGGGGCGGGGACGCCGGGACGCGCCGCTTGGCCGCGTCGAAAGCCACCCCCCAGCCCGCCCCGGATCCAGGCCCCGGAGCTTGGTCCCGCTTTGCGCCAGCGAGGAGCAGGTTCCTCCCGCCTGAGAAGATGCCGTGCTCTCCAGCGCTCTGGAGGCAGCCGCATCCATCCTGCTGCGTCCCTGCATTTTAATTACTGCCTCATTAATATTCATGAGTCGGGACTCGTGGGGGACCGCGGGCTGTCATTTCCCTCGCCCGTGCCCCCTCCTCGCACCCCTCTTCCCTGGCTGAGTAGGCTGAGTCGTGGTCTTTTTTTCCCTCCCGCTCTCTCCTCCCCTCCAATCGTTGGTGCCCAGAAGATTTGGGGAGGGGGAGGTGGTAGTGAGTGTGAGCACGAGTGTGAGCTGAGTGTTGGTACGAGGCGGGGCGGGAGCGGGGAGGATGCACGGAGTGTGTCTGTGAGTGAGTGCCAGTGTGAGTGCGTGCCTGTGTGTCTCTAGAAATCCTGGCAATCCAGGAGCTGTGTGTACCCTTGTCTGTGTTGGGCTTGGAGATGGCCATCTAGGAGAGCAGGGCCTGACTGTACAAATGGGGAAACTGAGGCCTAGGAAGAGACTGAGCCTCGTCCAAAGTCACCCCATAAGTCAGTGACACAGTGGGCCCAGGCAGGGTTCAGCAGTTTGGCTGTCCGTGCCCCACACTTTCCAGCACTGTTTGTAACAAAGGCAGACAGAATATGCTGAGCTGGCACCTCTCACCATGACCTCAGCAAAACTGTGCAGCAGGTGGTGCTATCCAGCCTCTTTGCAGTTGGGAAAACTGAGGCAATTGGTCTAGCAAGGGCTGGAGGTGAGGCCCGGAAATGTATAACTTCCAAGCCCTTGGCTTTAAGGGCCTCACTGCGATGCTCCCTGTGGAATTTCAAGGGAGTCCTCCTTGGGGTGATCTGGGGGTACTTGAAATTTCTTGGGGTCCCAGGTACCTCCAGGGCCCAGGCATCAGAAGGGCACCATCTCCCTTCCAACAGAGGCATTGCCAGGGCCTCTTTCCTGTGGCCTCCTCTGCTCCCTTCTTATCCTCAAGCCTGCAGGGGTTCCAGGAAATGCAGGGAGCAGACAGACAGACTTGAGGCTCCTGGCCCTGTCCTCTGGGTCTGGGATCAGGTAATCATTTATTCAGTCGTCCAAAAAATGCTTGAGTGCCTACTATGTGCTAGTCACTGTGTGAGGCACTGGGGATCCTCAGCTCTCAACACTGGTCATCTGCACCTAGGGTAGAGGCCACTGGGCCACTGAGATTTTTATCTTTTTGTGAATGCTCACTAGAGATGTGGGCCTAGGGGCCCCTGTGCACAAAAGACAGCGTCCCACTCAACCTTGCCACAGAAGTCTGCCGTGCACCAACACTGCTGAGGGCCAGAAAGGGGCTATGGTCACCTTTGGGCTCAGGTCACTTTGGGGCTGATATGGAGGCAGTCACGGTAAGCAGCCTGATTCTTTGGTTCTCACTCCTATAATCTGTCCTCCTCCCATCTCCATGACAAAAAATCCCAGGGGCTGGTCTGTCTTTCCCTGAGTTTAGCCAAGGCCATTCTCCATCTCACATCCATCCTGCCCCAGAACGCCCAGAACATGCTGGCTGTTCCCTCCTTTCCGCCCACTCAGGGTTGGGCTGGAACTCCATTCCCAGCCATGTTTCCTGAAGGGTTTTCTCCCTTCCCTTTGGGAGCTTCACAGGAACACAGACAAGGGGCCAATGGGGCCAGTCAGGGGACTCTTTAGAGAGGAAATGATGGTTTAATTTAGTGTCATAGGGCGAACAGGATTTGGCCTAGGGATACCACCCCAGATAGAGGGAACAGCTCAGCTCCTGTTCTAGGAACCACAGTTGGCCAAAGACAAGAGATCTGGGGGGACTAGAGGGACAGATTGTCTCCTGAAGGGTCTGAGGCAGTACAGCACTCTCAGGTAAGCCCACCCCTGGTGAGAATCCTACCTCCTCTTCACTGTGAGGCCTTGGGCAAGGCCTTGAACCATCTCCCCATATGAGAGGAGGGCAATGCATTTTTGCTCAGTTATTTTCAGGTTAAGACACACTGCCCTGGCCAGGTGTGGTGGTTCATGCCTGTAATCCCAGCACCCTGGAAGGTTGGGGCTGGTAGATTGCTTGAGCTCAGGAGTTCTGAGATCAGCCTGAGCAAAAGCAAGACTCTGTCTCTATTAAAAAAATAAATAGGCTCAGCGCCTGTGGCTCAACTTGCTAAGGCGCCAGCCATGTATACCTAAGCTGGTGAGTTTGAATCCAGCCTGGGCCCGCCAAACAACAATGATGGCTGCAACCAAAAAATGGCTGAGCGTTGTGGTGGGCGCCTGTAGTCCCAGCTACTTGGGAGGCGGAGGTAAGAGACTCACTTGAGCCCAGGAATTGGAGGTTGCTGTGAGCTGTGATGCCACAGCACTCTATCCAGGGTGACAGCTTGAGGCTCTGTCTCAAAATAAATAAATAAAATTAATTAATTAAAAAATAAATTAAAAATAACTGGATGTTGTGGTAGACAACTGTAGTCCCAGCAACTCAGGAGGCTGAGGCAATGGGATTGCTTGAGCCCCAGAATTAAAGATTGCTGTGAGATGTGATACCACAGCACTCTATCCAGGGCAACGGACTGAGACTCTGTCTCAAAATAAAATAAAATAAAATAAAATAAAATAAAAATAAAAAAAGAAACACTGCTTATAAAGCACAGTGACTGGTACTCCTGCATGGACAGTTTGTCCTAGTGGACACAGAAAGGGTCCTAGAACAAATGTCCCCATGTAGCCCAAATGGGATTTCAGGATCAGCTTAATTCCCACAGCCTAACCAGTAGGGAAGAGTTTGGTGGGGACATACTGCTAGGACAAGTGTGGATAGGCTAAACCATCATTGGTCTGGGAAATCTAAGGCTCTAGGAAAGAGAGGGAGTCTCTCTTTCCCATGGTCCCTCAGCTAAGCTCTGGGTAGACTGATGTGTAGGCAGATGGTCTATCATCCAGCCAACCAGAGAGCCAGCAGTCAGCTCAGCAGCCTGGCCCACTGGCTCCAGGCTCCCTCCTGCTGTAGCCTCCTGTGCTTCCCCTCTTTCCTTTGAAAATTTCCTCCTTTTTTTTTTTGTTAGAATAGTCATACTTGTACATGGCAAAAATAATTTTTTTTAAAGAAGAACTGTAAAAGTTCAAGCAATATAACCTGACCCTGTCCTTCTAGCTTTTGTGTATGTTTCTAGGACTTTTCTCTGCCTACAGAGCGATCTTTCTAAAACTCCAATAGTTGGCCAGGCATGGTGGCTCATGCCTATAATCCTAGCACTCTGGGAGGCCGAAGCAGGTGGATTGCCTAAGCTCAGGAATTTGAGACCAGCCAGAGTAAGAGCGAGACCCCATCTCTAAAAATAGCTGGGCATTGTGGCAGACACTTATATGGCAGATGCTACTTGGGAGGTTGAGGCAGGAGGATTGATTGGGCCCAGGAGTTTGAGGTATGAGCTATGATGCCACGGCATTCTACCAAGGATGACAAAGTGAGACTCTGTCTCAAACATAAATAAATAAATAAATAAATAAATAACATTAAATGTAAAACTCCTATAGGCCGTTGATGGCTCCCTATTTTCAAAAGTTTTTTTTTTTTTTTTTGAGACAGAGTCTCACTATGTCACCCTCGATAGAGTGCTGTGGCGTCACAGCTCATATCAACTTCAAACTCTTGGGCTTACGCAATTCTCTTGCCTCAGCCTCTCAAGTAGCTAAGACTATAGGTGCCCACCACCACGCCCCAGCTATTTTTTTGTTATAGTTGTCATTTTTGTTTAGCAGGCCTGGGCCGGGTTTGAATCCGCCAGCCCCAGGGTATGTGGCTGGCACCCTAGCCACTGAGTTATGGGTGCCAAACCATAGTGGGCACTTTAAAAATGTTATTATATTTATTTATTTATTTATTTATTTTTGAGACAGAGTCTCACTTTGTCACCCTTGGTAGAGTGCTATAGCATCATAGCTCACAGCAACCTCAGAGCTTGTGCTTGTGATCCTCTTGCCTCAGCCTCCTGAGCAGCTGGGACTTCAGGCATCTACCACAATGCCTAGGTATTTTTTTTTTTTTTTTTGAGACAGAGCCTCAAGCTGTCACCCTGGATAGAGTGCTATGGCATCACAGCTCACAGCAACCTCCAATTCCTGGGCTCAAGTGAGTCTCCTGCCTCTGCCTCCTAAGTAGCTGGGACTACAGGCGCCCACCACAATGCCTGGCCATTTTTTGGTTGCAGCCGTCATTGTTGTTTGGTGGGCCCAGGCTGTATTCGAACCCGCCAGCTCAGGTGTACGTGGCTGGCGCCTTAGCCCGTTAAGCCACAGGCGCTGAGCCAATGCCTAGGTATTTTTAGAGAGACGGTCTTTGTCCAGAACTCCTGAGTTCAAGAGATTCTCCCACCTTAGCCTCCCAGAGTGCTAGGATTACAGGGATGAGCCACTGTATCCAGCCCTTAAAATGTATTTAAAAAAACATTCAAGTTGCTTTTTCTATAGGCATTTAGGCACTAAACCAGCAGATCAGAGTCTGAATCCTGACTTTATGTTATCGATATAATAATATATAATAATTCCCTAGCTGTGTGTCCTTGAGAAAGTGAATTGACTTTTCTGAGCTTCAGTTACCTCATCTGGAAAATGAAGTTAATAACCAAGTCTCCTGGGTGGCGCCTGTGGCTAGGGCGCCAACCCCATATACTGGGGATGGTGGGTTCAAGCCTGGCCCCAGCCAAAACTGCAAAAAATAAAAATAAATAAAATAATAATAATAATAATGAAGTGGCCTTCCTCCAGTAATAGGTAGCAGTGTTTGAGACACTCAGCACTGCCTAAAGCAAAGGGTGGCCAGCAAGCTCCAATCTTTAGAGTAATTCAATCTTATCTTATTCAGTCTCATTCAGACTTATCCAAAATCACCTGTCCAGTTTGGGGCAGTGCTGGAACTTAATCTCTGTCTCTTTCTGCTCCAGTGCTACCTCCCTCTAGTTAGAGAGGGTCACAGACCATTGTCTCTGTTTCACAGATAGAGAAAACAGGTCCAGAGAGGCTGAGTCACTGACCCCAGGTTATCCGCCCTGAAAGGAAAGCAAAGGTTTGCTAAACTCCTGGATTTGCCAAACTTCAGGTTGCTTAGGACAGGGAACCCCAAGACCCTGAGTCAGACCCAGTCTCCTAAGGGGGGTTAGAGGGGGTCTCAGGGAAGGCCTCACTTCTCCTGGTGGCCAAGGAGTCACAATCTTGGCAATGACCAGGTTTCCCCTTCTTCTGAGGGTGGGCGAGTGTTTGCTCAGGCCGGCGGGAGGGGCTTCCAAAGGGAGAGGCAGAGGAGCACCAGACCTGGGTCTTGCTCCTGCCCTGAGCCCTCTGGTGACCACACACGACAATGGGCTTTGCCTGTGCTCTAGCAGCTCTAGGCTGGAGCTGTATGCCAGGACCACCCCAACCTCCCCCTCGCAGAGCTGGGGTGCTTCCCGGGGCTTGCTGAACGTCCAGGGGTCCCCCCCTAGCCCTGGCCCCGCAGAGCCTGCCCAGCTGCGTCTCTGTGCCGCACCCAAGATCTTCCCAGCTTTGCCAGGCAGACTGGAAATTTCTGCTCAGCAGCTTCGTCTGGGATGATTTCGCCACTTGGCTCGGCAGGGGACAGGGAGGAGAAGCCAGGCAGCTCAACAGCTCAACAGGCTTGGCATTCTGCGGTGGTGGTGGGGGGGGGAGAGCGGACTTTTGGGGGCACAGAAGGAGGCTTTGCTAGGCCTGGGTGAGTCCCTGAGGAATAGTAATAAACAACAGTGACCATGTGCTGAGTGCCAAGCCCTGTGTTAAGTAAGGACTTGCTGCCCCTCACGGATTTGCTAGCACTCAGGCAAGGCCAGCACTGTTCCTAACCCTTCTCACAGCCCTGCTCATGACTGGGGTCTCTGTTAGCCGCCTGGCAATCTCCCCTTTAGATACTGTGAGTGCCCCTGGAGATCCCAAGGGTCTGGATTCTCTCTACACTCCGCTGACGTGCCCATCTCTGGTAAACCTATAATCCCAGACACCTTCTACACACACCGCCCCTGGGGCTGGGGGCCTTTGGTGAAATGCCCTACTCAAATTCACTCAGTGGCTAAGGTGCCCCTACTGTGCGCCTGTCTCTGCGCCCAGGGCTGTAAGGCTCCAAATCGCATGCGGGGAGCGGGGATTGGGGAGGAATAAAGAGTTTCAGATCTGGGCAAAGGAAGGAGGAGGGGACTAGACACCCTGGGTAGAGCGCGGTGGCCCAAACCTGCAGGGTGACCCGCAGGGAGGCGACCCTTGCTGGGCTGTTCTCCACTCGCTAAATAGGCATAACAGCCGCTCCCTCCAGGAGAGCTGAGGGCGCAGGGATCTCCTGGGAAGCAGCGCTTGCGGACAGTGGGGACCAGCCCAGGCCTTGACCCCCCTGGCCCGGCTCGGCTGTCGAGAGCACGGAGTGCAGGGCGCGGCGCGGGCCCAGGCGCCCGGTTCAGCGGAAAGGAATGTCTTGCTCGGCGGGGGAGGCCGCGGCCCGGAGGACGTGTAAACCCCGCCGCCCTCGCCGGCCTCATTTATTGCGGCTCTGAATCCGGGCTGGTTCAGCCAGCCGGGTCGCTCGCCGGGCCGCCCCCTCCCTCCCCACCCCCTCGCAGCGGGCCCCCAAAGTTGGGGCGAGACCGCGAACCTGCTCGCTCCCCGCCCCTCCCCCTCCCCGCCCGCGCCTGCCCCTCCCCCTGCCATAACTCAAAAGCTTGTCAAGCTGGTTCCAGACTCCTGGCGCCGGGCTCCGCTCCAGGAAAGAAAAAAAGGAAAAAGAAAAAGGGAAAAAG
Source organism: Arctocebus calabarensis (assembly GCA_963573935.1). Taxonomy (NCBI): domain Eukaryota; kingdom Metazoa; phylum Chordata; class Mammalia; order Primates; family Lorisidae; genus Arctocebus; species Arctocebus calabarensis. The sequence goes on from CAUYON010184872.1 coordinate 12,359, forward strand.
CCGGCTCAGAGAGCGAGAGGGAGCTAGCGGGGCCCGCCGAGCGAAGCAGGGCCCCCGCTCCTCTAACCCTAACGGGGAACCCCAGCCTTGGGGCAGAGGGCGCACAAGACACAGATCAATTATTTATGGTCCAATCAATTATTCAGCTGCCCAGGGCAGGGGAGGGGAGGGGCGGGGCGGGTAAGGCCGGGAGGGGTACTGCGGCACGGAGACCACCCCACGCGCCTTCGGCTCTCCAGCTGGGCCTCTTCGCCAGGCGTCCCTATGATGGGTGGGTCCTGTTGTGAGAAAGCTGCCTCAGGGTGCGCTCCAGGAGGCACACGGGAGAACCTGTGGAAGCGGAGAGACGACTCAGAGATCTCCCAATTAGACGGAGAGCGGAGTGGTAGCGGCGGCTGGCGTTGGGGAGAGCTGGCCACGGGTTGGTGGTAGGGGTGGCGTGGGAAGAGCCTAGACAGTGAATTTCTTTTCTTTATTCATTCATTGCCTTCTTTTTTTTTTTTGCGAGCCCACTATGTGCCACTGTGCCCACAGCAGAGGGCGGTATTAGGGAGGGGTTAAGAGAATTTTGCCTTAGAGCAGAATCCAAATCCTGGTTTGCAGCCTATTCTCCCCTGCTGTGTGGCCTTTGGCCAGGGGTTTACACTCCCTAGGCCTGCAGCTCCCCATGGGACTTTAGGAGGTGGGAGATCGGGCCATTGGGCAGGGCCTGGCATAGAGTATGTGTGTGGGCAGGTGGGGCGGGGTTCACCTCCTTGTTGGGAAAATCTACATTGAGGGGAATATGCCCAGGCCCCCACCAATCCCCACCCTTAACTGGGTCCTGAATAGCCTGCATCTTCCCCTGGGCTCAAATACTTGAAGCTTATTATCAGAGGCAAGTCACCCCCAAGGCCACAGCCCAGGGTCCTCACCTCTGGCAGGCTGCTCTTCAGCTGGCTGTTCATAGGGTCATGCTATGGCAATCAGAAGGCTCTGCCTGGGGCTCAATCTAAACAGGCTCTCTCCACACCCTCTCCACTGCCACACCCTCCTCTTTCTCCACCCTCTCCCCTCCCTCCTTTCACCTGCTTAGTTCCCAACCCAGAGGCCCTAGGGGCTGTGAGAACAGGGGTGGGGGGCATCTGATCATCCCTGGACAAACTTTGCCCCTGTCCAGGTGTCAAAATGTTCTCTTTCCAAGACTCAGACGCTCAGGGGGCTTCCATATGCCAGACACAGGGTGGGGGGAGGGAGTCTTCTCTCACCAAATCCTGCAATAGTTCTATTAGGTGGGTGGGGCAGGTGCAGGTTCTGTGGGGCTTGTAGATTTTACAGTCTTGGGGACCAAGCTTAAGAAGAAGGATCCCAAGTTACTAATACATAATTAAACCCAAGGCCTTGGTAGGATCTATGTGAACAAGAGCCCCTGGAGTTAAAGTTTCATCAGCTCTTGGTACATCACCTCTGTAAAATGGCTAACCCATTGTCATCCTTCTGTAGAGGTGTAAAGAAACATTAGGAAAGGGAAGTTGCTGGCCCAGGGGAACCCAGGTAGGGTGAAAATGGGGTTCAAACCCAGGTCTTACTTTCCAGGTAGCAGCCTTAGGACACATTTGTCTACCCCATGCCACACAGTGTCCCCATCAGTGTCCAACCTAGGCAAGGTCAGTGAGGACAGCCTTTGCTTCTAGAACAGACCCTGTCTGTCTCTTCCATGCCCCAAGGCTCCAGCCTAGGAGGCTAGGTCCCTTCTAGCCATTTATCTCTGCAGTGGTAACTTGCACATCCCCAGAACTCCAGCTCTTCAACTGAGGGACCAACCCCCTAGTGAGCGGTGAGTTCCCTGAGGACAGCAGCCAGATTTGTCTTACTTGACTCAATATTCCCAAGCACAGAGCAAAGTGCACTTAACGTTCATATCTATTCCTAGCCTTGGAGGGCAAGATGTTGTTAAACTACAAATTCCTGACTTCTCCAGGCTCTATTGAATCAGGCTCACTGTGCATAGGGCCTGGTACTCAAGAGTTTTAAAACCACTCCCTTACCAGCATCTCAAGCCTAGCAAAGTTTGAGGCCCATTGACCCAGAGGCCAGAAAGGACCAAACATGTGTGTCTGCCAAACCCTTCTCACAAGGGGGATTCATTTCCCCTAAATCTGGCTGATTACACCAGTGCCCCAAGCTCTTACAGCTGAGAACTAATTGTTTCCGACTTATTAAAGACCTACTGTGTGCCCTAGACTAGGTCAGAAGCTCTACATAGAGATGACATCGTCCAATACTCATAAAAGCCCTGAGAAGTAGGGATGATTATTGCCCCTATTTTACAGATGAGAAAGCTGAGGCCTAGGGAAGCAAAGTGACTTGTGGAAAGACACCACAGTGGGGAATGGAGAGGCTGGGATGGGAACACAGTCTGCAGGATCCCAGAGCCCACCCTCTTAACTCTTTCCCTCTGCAGTCCACTTCAGACAGCAGTCAGACAGCCGCTGACCCAAGGACTGTAACTCGCAAGGGTCCTTTGGTAACACCAAGAGATGAGAGTTTATACATCGGCCTGTGAATAGCTTCAAGAAATCAAACATGCTGGAGAGTTACTATAGGGACCTCAAGCTAAGATGTGCAACAAAATTAGGCGACAGGCCCCACAGAAATCTAATCAAGTAGGCCTCTTCTCCCTGGTATCTTTAGAGTCAGCGTTCAGGGGAATGTGTGTTTGTGGAAGGATTTGATGTATTTGCTTCAAGCAAATCTTTGCCTTGTCTCTGCAGTTCTGGTGCAAGAGAAGAGGCCAGGCAGTGAGAGGAGAGGACCAGAGCTGGTGGCTAGAGCTGCTTCTCCCTGGGACTGTATCAGCACACTTCCTGTGGGCTAGCACTCTGTGCAAAGGCAGCCTGACTCTTTCCTGTTCTAGGATGGTTGAGGCACTAGAGTGGTTTCCCATGGGGAGACATTAATCTCATGCTCATTGCTCCTGAGGCTAGAGGAGTTACCTGGGACAGAGAATGGGGATGTGTTCTGGGAGCACACAGAAGGCAGAGCCGGGGGAGGCTACTGAGGTCAGTTATGTCTCACAAGATGATCTATCTAATAGTTAGGGTGGCCTTGTTTGTAGGTAGTGAGTGCCTCATGTGGGGAGGTAGTCAAGGACGGGCTGGGATAAAGGGTGCTGGGTGTGGGAGTGTAGAGCTATGCCTCAAGAAAAGAATTGACTGAGAAAACTTTGAGGTGTCTTTCAGGGTTGAAACCCTGGGAATTTCCATCCCTAATGTAACTGACCAGCTTAGGTAGGTGAGAGGGGATACATTAGCAGAATGGAGGTGCCAGGTTCTGATGCCCAGACTGGGAACCCACAGACCCCAGAAGCACCCAGGGAGGCCAAAGCAAGCTCCTAGCCCTTAGTCTTCTAATAACAATGTTAATTTCTTGATATTCAAATATGTTCCTTTCTCTTAAAGTCATTTGTAAACATCTGTTAGCCTTTCATTGTATTATTATTATTAATATTACTAATAAACAACAATCAATAACCATTCTAGCCATAGCATTAACTGAACACTTGCTGAGAAAGGCTCTATTCTAAGCACACTACATGTATGAACATGTATAATCAATGTGACAATCCTGTAATAAAGGTCTTGTCCCTTTTTAAGTTTTTTTCCTGCTACCTGGGCTAGAGTACAGGGGTGTGATCACAGCTCTCTGCAGCTTCAAACTTCTGGCCTCAAGTCATCCTCCCACTTCAGCTACTGCAGTACCTGGGACTACAGGCACGTGCCACCACACCTGGCTAACTTTTGTATTTTTTATAGAGATGAGATCTTCCAATGTTGCTCAGGCTGGTCTTGAATTCCTGGCCTCAAGTCTCCCAAAGTGCTAGGATTACAGGTGTGAGTCCTCTTACCCAGCCAGAAAGGTCTTGTCTTTTACTATCACTCGTGTTTTAGAGATGAGGACACTGAGGTTCAGAGAGCTGATATGTGCCAAACCCAGAAAGGCAGGCTTCTGAGATCATATCCCCCAAAGCCTCTGGGAACCACAGCTGGTAGCGGGCTTAAGGTCTGTTGTCACCTGTCTCAGCAACTCATCCCCCAGCAAAGGTGGAGGGTGAAGGAGAAGGCTGCTGCCCTGTATCTGAGGCATCCGAGGGGCTGCTCTGACTTCAGTGCTGGGAACCATGGCCACTCTCAATGTCAGGGACACAGCAACAGAAACCAGAATGAGAAAGGGGAGAGGGGACTATTTTCTTCAGCTCTAAGAAGGGAGGAAATGTATCAAGGTCAATAGCAAGTCCAATAGCTGCCACTCTCCTGAGTCCTCCATGTGGGCTTCTCCTTTTGCCCTTCCACATCCCATGCTTCCAGATATGTTTTCTAAATTATCTGTGGTGGCTCACGCCTATAATCCTAGCAGGCCAAGGTGGGAGAATCTCTTGAGCTCAGGAATTAAAGACCAGCACGAGCAAGAGTGAGATCCCCATCTCTACTAAAAATAGAAAAATTAGCAGGTGTCATGACAGGTGCCTATAGTCCCAGCTACTTGGGAGGCTGAAGCAGGAGGATTGATTGAACCTAGGAATTGAAGTTCCTGTGAGTTACATTAATGCCATGGCACTCTGGACTGGGCAGCAGACTCTGTCTCAAAAAAAAAAAAAATTATTTGTAGTGGCACAATCCTGAGAAAACATTATTAAAAGAAACAAAAAGTCCGAACATGTCCTGAGTGATTACTGTTAACAGTTAATGTGCCCCAGGATTATTTTTCTCAATAAAAATAGAGATAATATTATAGAAAAAAATAAAATAGAAATAATATTAGAATAATGCCTACACTGTTGACCCCATAGGAAGGGGTTAAGGTTAAAGATGACCATGGTTATCTTTGAACGTTGGGCACCGAAATTAGAACTAAGTGCAGTAGCTCCTACCAGGGTAACCCAATGACATTTAGGGTCTAGAAACACCTGGGGTTAGATCCCCACTAGTACAGCACCTTGTGCTACTTACTCATCCATCCACCTGAAAATCATGTGGTGGGCAGCTGCTTTGTGCAATAGGAGTTCAGCCCAAGGGGTTTTCAGCACAGGCTCTGGACCAGCCCCTTCCAGCATAACTTGAACTCACTTGACCACTTCCCAGTTAACCATGGATTTCCCCCTCAGAGCCTCAGGGTCTGCGTTAGGATGCTGGCCCAGACACTCCAGCACTCTAGTAACAGTGGCTGAAGAGAGAGGAGCTTGTTTCTCTCATTTCAGAGGTTTTTCTCCTCTCAGCGTAGGGTAGAGGAGGCTGCCCTGTAACCCAGTCCTTCTACGTTTCCCATCCCTGTAGGATTGCCTCTGTCTACTAGGCTGGACTCCTCCCCTCAGTCTTTTCCCTGTGTGTTGGAGGGGACCAAGGAGGTGGAGGCCATTTCTTCCTAGAAGGTGCAGGTCATTGCTTGTATCTCATTGGCCAGATCTTATCACTTGACTATACCTAGCTGCAAGGGAGGCTGGAAAATGAGTACTTACCTAGCATCCGTGTGCCTCATTACAACTGGTTTTGTTATCAAAGGGGGGTAGCAAAATGGGTACTAGGCAACTCCATCAGCATGTGCTATGTAGGATTTATGGAAATACTTTCAGGAAGCAGGTAGCACAAGACCACATACCTGGATTGTGCTCCGGAAATAAGAGCTGTTAGTATTGATATTACAATAAAGTGAGTGCTTTACCCTGTCCCAAGGGATGCTGTGACCCAGTCTTGGGACTGCTCTGGTTGCTTTGTGGGGGCCTTCACCCCAGATCCTGCATCTTCTAGGTGATGAGAAGCACCAAGAGACAGCAACTCCCAGCTCAACCCCTCAAGACCCTACAGGCCCAGTCTAGGGAGGACCTCAGGCCTCTGTTTTCTTGTCAAGGAAAAAATAGGAAAGCACCTTTGTCTTTAGGGCTTGAAACCCATAAGGGGACATGGGTGACATGGGGTCGTGCAGCCCCACCTGACAGCTGCCTGCATGGAGCATGGCAACCTCTGCCATTCCTGGAAGAGAGGCAGGTCTGCCTGGTGACTCATGCTCTCAAGGCTGGTCAAAAGGCCAGGCAGGTGTCTTCATTCCACTCCCTCGAAGGGAGCACCAGCCAATGTGGGCTCAGTGAGTTCTCTTCTTAAATTTTCCCTTCTGGACCACCAAAGGAGTCCAAGCCTCCCCAGCCCAGGTAGAACAGACGGGTGACAGGAAGGAGGTACACCATCTCCAGTAGGCACCATGTCCCATCCCTGAGCCAGAAGGCCTCTATCCTACAGATGCTGGGTTGAGGGTCAGGAGCTGAGACCCCAGATCAGACAGACCCTGGCTCTGCCTCTTAGCAGCTGTGAGAGCCTCAGTCTCTCCATTTACAATGGAAAGCACATGAGCATTCATGTCTCTGTTTTATTATAAAGACTTGTTCAACAACCCAAGCAAAGTGCTTCTGGAGAGAAGCAGCTCGATGGATGTTGCCTGCTCTGATCAGAATTATGACTGTTCCTCTCATCCCTTCCACACGCCTTAACTTCCTGCTTCCTGCTTTCCTGTGGTGATGCTCTCCTTTCCGACAGTCTAACTCTAAGCCTTTTCTGAGCCTGGGAGACTGGGCTGGTCCCTTCCACGCCCTGTGCACTCCGGCTTTCTCCTTCCCAGCACTTTCCCCAAATCATGATGGATTAATTAATTGGGTGGAACGGTGCCCTCCAGCAGGGACTGTGATTATGTCATTCATCGCCATACTACTGGTGCCTTGTGCAGGGCGTGGCAAGTGAGGATTCTTGGTAAATGCTTAAAGAATGAATGAATGTCTAGGTGAATGGCAAATGGTGAATGAATGGGTAGAAAGTGAACAAAACATTTTGCTGGCAGCCTGACAATGTATATTTAAGTGGAGTTTATAAACTTAGAAAGACTCTGATTTGAATCTCACTTCTGTCATTTACTTCCAGGGTGACCTGGAGCAACACCCTTCTTCTCCTTCAGCCTCAGTTTCCTGTTCTGCACAATGGACCTAGCCCAACTCTCCTCGAGTGTGGTGAAGAGTCATTGGGACAGTGGAGATATAATGCAGAGATAATAAGTGCCAAGACCCTAGTAGTTGTTTGATAAATGCTGGCTATACTAACAAACTTATTGTTAATGTTCTCCTTGAAATAACAGTGGAGCTTTGCTCTGTCCTTTTATGTCAAAATCTTCTGAACGGACTCCTGTTTCCTTACTACTGGGAAGGCCAGGAATGGCTGATAAAAATTTTCATGCCCAGGCTCGGCACCTGTAGCACAGTGGTTACAGCGCCAGCCATGTACACCAAGGCTGGCAGGTTTAACCTGGCCCAAGCCAGCTAAACAACAATGATAACTGCAATAAAAAAAATAGCAGGGCATTGTGGTGGGCACCTGTTGTCCCAGCTACTTGGAAGACTGAGGCAAGAGAATCACTTAAGCCCAAGAGTTTGAGGTTGCTGTGAGCTGTGACGCCATGGCACTCTACCGTGGGTGACATAGTGAGATTCTGTCTCAAAAGAAAAAAAAGTTTTCATGCCCACAGTGAATCAAAAATATCTTCTGAGTGCCTTCCAGGTGTTGAGCCACGTACTAGATGCCAGTGCTTGGAGGCAGCAAGGTGGGTCCTGAACAAAGTAGAAAGCCATCAAGAGTTTATACCCTGTGCAAAGGGAAGTGGCTGAGACCCTCTGCCCTTATCCTGTCACCCCTCCCCCATGGCTGGTCCATCTGTGTCCTCTTCCTGTGCCTCTTTCATCCTGGCTTGGGCAGGGGGCTCTGCACCCCCACCCCACAGTTTCCTGCCCTTCTGTCATCTGCTTCCTTTGATCCTTTTGTCAAAAGACTCTTGCAAGCTTCTGAACCATTGGCAAATCTGTCTGCTGGGCTGGAGCTGCCCTGGTGACCCCACAAGGGCTGGGGCCAAATTGGGCTTCTCTTGGGATGCTGCTCTGAGAAGGAGATGCTTTCTGTCCTCATTCATTCATTCATTCATTCATTCACAGGTTCCAGGGCCTGTGCTGGGCCCAGGGGCCACAGTAAACAAGATAGACAGATCTCTGCCCTCATGGTGCTCCAGCCCAAGGGATACTAGCCCATCACAAACCACGGGATCCTCCCCAAACTCCCACAGCGACAGTGAGTGACCTGGGTTCCCAAGCAAGGAGGCAGGACTAGGAGTCTCACTCAGCCTCTCCTTGGGCCTGTACTTCTGAGCCCTAATTCCATACCTGCTTGGTGGGGATCACTGGGGAGGGGCTGGATTCCACAGTCTCTAAGATTTTCCAAGCTAAAAGACTGTGGGAGGCCAAGGTGTGCCAGGACACTGCCAAAGTGAGCTTCCTGGACATAGAAAAGAGCCCCTGGGCCCAGCTAAAGGGTGGGAGGGGGAGTCGGGGAGGAGGGTACCCCATTATGAGGGGAGGTGGACATACGCTGTTAGTCAGAAAGTGAGTAGAGCCTTAGCTTCCAAACACTAGTCTGTTGTCTTTCTTCAGGGGGCCTCCACAGGGCAGAGGCTCAGTGGATGCTGTCGAGGGACAGCCATTTACTGAACACTTATGCTAGGGGTGCTGGGCTGAGCGCATGTCAGGCACGGATATTTTGAATCCTCACTGTGGCCCTATGAAGTAGGTTTGGTTATTCTTCCCAGTTTACAGATGAGACAATGGAGGCAGAGAGAGGTGGAGATGGCCCAGGTCCCGCAGCTTATAGACAGCACATGGGCTTTGAACCCTGTTTGCCTGGCTCCTGACCCCACACTGTACTGTGTGCTGGTGAATGAATGCAGTGGTTTCTGGGCAACAGGATCCTGGGCTGCACAATGCAGGGGACCTGGCCTTTCTGTGACTGGGCCTCAGTACTTCCAGCTGGGTGACTGGGTGGTTCACTCCTTTCCCCCAGGAAATGGGAAACAGGAAAGAGAGTAGAGGCCCTCCTGCCACAGGAAGTCTATGGGAAGACAGCAGGGTGGCCACTCCACCTACTCTTCTGGGGCTTTTGGAGTCCCCTCAGGGCTGGCACCAGCTCCCTCAAGTCCTTTTGCAGGAGAAGGGAAGAGGCCAAATTTTCTCCCAATTCTTGGCATGAAGGGCTCCAATAGAGCCCTGGACACCTTGTTCCGCTGTCCCCTCAACCTCTCTAGAACTGCTTGATTAGGACTCTCTCTGCATGCCCTCCCCCAATGGGATAGCCTTCCCCACCTTTACACTCCGACACTTACATGAAGCTACTGATGACACAGCAATACAGCCCCTTCCTTCCAGGACTTCTCTGTTACAGGCCCAGTGCCAAGTACATAATGACCCTCACCAGGGCCAGGGCCTGCTCCTATCCCCACTTTATGGATGAACATGGGAAGATAACAGAAATACTGTGGTGTCGTTGTCCAGTAACACAGTAAGCACCTGCGGGGGGTTTTTGTCCTGGCCAAGCCTGGAATTCCACCTGCTTCCTTAGGCTTTACCTCCTGGCTACCTGGGCTTTACTGTTTATTGGCAGGGAGAGATCCTGCCCTCTTGAACTTCAGGACAATGTCATTCCCACTTCAAACCTGTGGTACCCAGTCTGGCCCACAATAGGTCGTTCATGAATAATTACTGAATGAAACGTCCCTTTTCTCCAAGGTGCTCATGGCTGACTCCTCCTGCCCCTAGACCATTAAGCTCCACTTCTCTCCTTCCCTCCTTCCCTGCATGTCTCTCCACTGCCCACTGATCTGGGTCCCACTGGGTGACAGACCAGAAGCCCAGCCTCCCCTCTGCCTGACTCTCAGTGTGACCTTGGACACAGGAACAACCTATCTGGGTTTCTCTTTCTTCTGTGCAGGACTCCCTGCCCAGCCCACATCGCCTCTCTCATGATGCTCAGTGAAGAAGCAAACTGTGGGGATGGGGGGCTATCCTTGCCTGGGGAAGTCAGGGTTCCAGAGAGGCCCAGCCACTCTCATTCAAAGAGAAGCAATCTTTTGAATTGAGAAGGATGACCCTTGGTCTCAGGACTGCACCCCTCCTTGAGCTGGGTGTCCCCTGAGGCCTGGCTCATGCAGAGAAAGGGGCCCTGTGCCCCAGAGGCCCCAGGCCCCTGGCCCAGCTCTATTCTGTCTGCAGACCCTTTGTGCAGCTTTGGATAAATCCCTGTGCCCATGGATAAAGCACCTGCTGTGTGCCAGGCCTGCTGGGGTCTTTTTGAGCTCCAGCTCACTGATTCTAGCAGTGATCCATGGGGCAGTCCCCACCTTTTCATCCCCACTGTTTAGTGGGGGAAGGGGTGAACAGGCTTAGAGAGCCAAGCCACTGAGAACCACAGCTCCCAGGAGCACTTCACAATTGCATGGGGAAGCAGTAAGGTTGCTAAGTGCCCATTCCTGGGCCTTTCCCAACCAACAGAATCAGACTCTGGGGCTGCTGGGAATCTGCATTTTCCATATGCATAGCGCTCCCTAGGAGTTTCATATAACCTCTGGTTTTACCACCTGGTCCACTGAGGGATGGGAAAGAGTCAAGGCCAGGGTCACACAGCAGGGAAGGGCCAGATGGAGGACTTGGCACACACCTTAACAGTCACTGAGACTGTCCCCATCCCAGGATCTTTCCCCCAGCTCCCCCCTCCCTACCCCCAGGAAGACACATAGCCATGCCCAGGCAGTTTAGATGTGTGCACATGTGATGCACACACACAGTACACTGTGCACACATGGACCCACAGGTACATGCATGCCGCACACAGACACACACAGTTGCACACTGGCCATATGCATAACTACATGGTACACACATGCACACATGCTGCTCATGCAGCACACACACACTGCGTCATGCACACACGAGGTACACATGTGCACACATGCACACATGCCCACCCCAGCTCCCACACGTGTAACACATGTATCTCTGCTGGCGTGTTATTTCACCAGCACCCATTTGCTGCAAACTCAGGGTCTTTCTCACCTCACAGGCAGCGGCAGCGGCTCACTCAGACCACACAGGGAGTGCGGAGGCCCTTCCAGGTCCCACCAAGGGGCATCCCTGAGGCAGGTCAGGTTTCAAAAGTGCCAAGGCTGTTATGTTGGGAGGAAGGCAGAGATGAGACTGTGGTCTGGGCAGGGGTCTCCCTGGGGAGATGACATCTGAGCTGAGACCTGCAAGAGCAACCTGGGGAGAACTGGGGTACCCCAGCAGCACGGCCGCAGGTGCAAGGCCAGGTGAGGGGAAGAGGAGGACCGTGTGGGAAACAGAGTGGGGCCAGGAGATGGGGGCAGGGGCAAAGTCAGAGATGGGAGGTGACCTTGGTGGAGTCTTGGGTGGGGCAGTCCGTGGGCACCATTACAGCTGACAGCCTTCTGGGCGAATCTTTGAAGGCCACTAAGTTTCCCTGGGGCTGCCCCATGGTGCAGGATGGAGGCAGGAGGCCCCTTGGAGGCTGTACTCGGGATGATTGTGGGGAGGCAGAGGGGCCCAGTTTGGTGGCAGAGCCAACAGGACCTGCCCATGATTGGGGAGGGCTGAGGGGACATGAAGGACTCCATGTCTAGCTTCACTTTTCAGCACTTGGAGCCCAGGAAGAGAGGAGGCATGGAGGGCATGGGGAAGGGGGCCTGTGTCCAGACATAGGCCAGGACCTAGGGCTTTTGCCCACCCTCCATTCTTCTGTGAATGATGAAGGCTGCCTGCAGTGTTTGCTCAGCTGTCTGGGCCCTCTGGGGTCTGTCCATCTGCATTCATCTACCAGAGAGGAGGAAACCTAAAGAGCTGGGTCCCAGGCAGGGAATGTGCAGCTGGGGGGCTGCAGCCAAGCCCCAGCTCTGCCCTACCTGGATGATTCATCCTGGGAAGTGGAGAGTCCAGGCCCAGGCTCTGCTTGCTGGCTGCAGGTGGTGCCTCCATGCCCTGCAACTGCCTCCAGGCCTGCTAGAGACCCCTGGGTTTCCATTCAGGACAGCCCCCTGGGGCCTCAGGAGGAGAGTTCTAGAGACACCCTGTGAGGCACCCAGCAGGCTGCAGGAACCAGGGCTCCAGAGGGGCCTGCTCACTTCTCTGGATGGCCTTACCATCCACCCCATTGCTCACCCTCCTTCCCCTTCTCCCTCTCCCCCCTGTCCAGTCATATCTACCTGACACCCTCTTGCTATCTGCTACTCTATCCAGCCCACTATATCACCTGGATGTTTGCAGCCACTGCCCCAAGGGTCCCCTGAATAGCCAGAGCAATCTTCCTGTAAGGTGTTTCTCCATGTGTCACTTTCCTGCCTAAAATCTGCCATGGCTTCCCATTACCCTCCGAGGGATGTTGAAACTAATACACCCTACGAGCCCTGAATGGCTGACCCACACTGATCTCTCTACCTCCACCCCTGAGTGCTTCTTCCCACTGCTTCCGGCTGAACACCTTCCATCATTCTGACTAAGCCTGGTTTCTTCTTACCCCCAGCCTTTGCACCTGCTGTGAGTCCTTTGCCAGAGGCATCATCATGCCTTCTTCCTGGCTCAGGTTAGATCTAGAAGCCTTTTCTGTCCCCTCCCCTTGACAGCAGGCAGGGCCAGGGGCCTCCTCCTCCTCCTCCAGAAGGAGCAGCCCCCATCACAACCCTACCTACACTAGCCCTGCCTTCTCTTGCCCCTTGCTGTGCCTGGCACACAGTAGGCACTCAGGAACGAGTTGTGAGGTAATGGAGAAGGCCGGAGGGACAGATGGGGGATTCCTGGGTAGAAGGGCTGCAACAAACCCTGCTCAGATCTGCTGTGCTAGGGAGAGGGAAGAAGGGGCTCCTGAGGTTTGGAGGGAGACCCAGCTCCTGTGTGGCTAGACCCAAATTCCTTGGCCTTGAGAAGCCATAGAATAATGACAATTGTCACAGCAAATGTAATTCCTCATCTACACAGCCCACCACAAAGGGAGAAGGCAGCTGGAGGTACTGAGAGGGCACTGCCTATGGCCTCCCCACGTCCTGTGCAGACAGCAGCGCCTGCCGGAGCTCATTTGATACCTTATCACCCCATCTGCAGAGAAGGGCAGTGGCTTGCCCAAGGCCTAGTCACCACCAGGCTGGCTTTGGGGTCTTCACCTAGACTCTCCAGCCTCAGTTCTTCCTCTGTAACATGGACATCATCATAATAATGACTACTTCTCTGGGTGCTTGAGAACTCTGCCTTGTGAAAGTACCTGCAGATTGATGTGATGCCAGGCAGTTTGCAAAAGAGGAGATTCAGACAGGGACAGTGACGTGCCATACCACAGACCATGGGGACATTTGCATCAGACCTTTTTTTTTTTTTTTTTTTTTGAGACAGAGCCTCAACCTGTCACCCTAGAGAGAGTGCCGTGGCATCACAGCTCACATCAACCTCCAATTCCTGGGCTGAAGCGAGTCTCTTGCCTCTGCCTCCCAAGTAGCTGGGACCACAGGCGCCCGCCACAACGCCCGGCCATTTTTTGGTTGCAGCCATCATTGTTGTTTGGCGGGACCGGGCTGGATTCGAACCCGCCAGCTCAGGTGTACGTGACTGGCGCCCTAGCCCACTGAGCCACAAGCGCCGAGCCATTTTTTTTTTTTTTTTTTGAGACAGAGCCTCAAGCTGGTCTCCCTGGATAGAGTGCTGTGACATCACAACTCACAGCAACCTCCAATTCCCGGGCTCAAGCGAGTCTCCTGCCTCTGCCTCCCAAGCAGCTGGGACCACAGGCGCCCACCACAACGCCCGGCTATTTTTTGGCTGCAGCCCTCATTGTTGATTGGCGGGATCAGGCTGGATTCGAACCCACCAGCTCAGGTGTACGTGGCTGGCGCCTTAGCCCGTTGAGCCACAGGCGCTGAGCCTGGCTCTGGCTTTTTAACCTACTCCAGGTTTACCTTTCCCTAATGTATTCTGCATATCATTAAAGGAGTTATCTAAATCCAAAATGACTTCCTCCCTGCCTGTGGGATAGCAGGAAGTTCTCTAGTATAACCATCAAGAGCCTTCATAAGCTGATCCCAACCTATCTTTTCAGTGTCATTTCCTACTACTCCTCTTTTCTTTGTACATAAAGTGGTCTTTACTGAATAATCTTTGTACATAAAGTGGTCTTTACTGAACAATAATGGTCTTTAGCTAAACTTGATGAAATCCTACTTATCCTTCATTCCCAAATTAAACTGAACCTCCACCACCAAGCCCTCCCAGAATTCCACTGGCTTCACTAGTTGCTCCCATAAAACTCTTATAAAGTTCTTCCCGTGTCACAAACATTTGCTTACATGTCTGTCTTCCCCTCTAGACCATGATGTCATCAAAAAATAACCCTGCCTCATCCTTCTCTGTATCACTGCCACCAAGTAGAGTACCTGGTACATAGTGATGCTCAGTAGAACTGGGTGTACAGAAGACAAGACTCAAAGATGACAAAGATACACAGAACTCCAAGCCCCCGTAAGACCACCTTTGATCTAGGAAGGCAGGATACGCACCTGTATAGGCATGCCCAGTTCTAGCTTCAGCCCACAGCAGGGGTCAATGAAGATAGTGAGGATGGGTTCCGTAGGGTCCTGGGCAAAGTGTTCCAGAATAGCATCATGCTCCTCTGTCCACACAGCATCTGCCAGTCCTGTCAGCACAGCTCGGGAAAGGAAGAGGGGCTTCTACAGGAGAGTACACAGAGAATTGATGCAGTTACCACCATGAGGATGAGGCATTTCTCCCATCCGCGATCACAGGTGAGATGAGAGAAGCCAGACAGGTTCAGAATGGTTAGGAGAAAACCTCAATGGTTCACTGAGGATGAACTGAATGATAGGTTTTGAGCTTTTGAAGAAATGAGACAATAAAATTCTCTTGCCTTTAAGAATGAAAAGAGAGGCTGGGAGTAGTGGCTCATACCTGTAATCCCAGCACTCGGGGAGTCCAACGCAGGTGGATCGCTTGAGCTCATGGGTTTGAGACCACCCTGAGCAAGAGTGAGACCCTGTCTCTACTAAAACTGAAAAACTGAGGAAAGAGAGTTGTCTTATGAGCCCAAGAGTTTGAGGTTGCTGTGAGCTATGACACCATAGCACTCTACCAAGGTTGACAAAGTGAGACTCTGTCTCAAAAAAAAAAATGAATGAAAAGAGAATGGATCATTGAAGAAAACTATAGAAGAAAACTATAGAATATTATTCTCCCTAAGAGATTTCATTTATGTCCGAAAATTCATTATCAAGAAACCCTCAGGTGGCATCTGTGACTCATTGAGTAGGGCGCCAGCCCCATATACCGAAGGAGGCGGGTTCAAACCCAGCCTCGGCCAAACTGAAAAACGGAAAAATAGCCAGGCATTGTGATGGGTGCCTGTAGTCCCAGCTACTTGGGAGGCTGAGGTAAGAGAATCACCTAAGCCCAAGAGTTGGAGGTTGCTGTGAGCTGTGTGACACCACAGCACTCTACCGAGGGCAATAAGGTGAGACTCTTTCTCTACAAAAAAAAAAAAAAAAAAGAAACTCTCAATATCAAAGGTAAAAGTGAAGAAAGGAAGCCAAGTTCAGTGGCTCACACCTGTATGTAGGAGGCTGAGGCAAAAGGATCACTCTAGGCCAGAGACCAGCCTAGACAATAGAACAAGACTCTATCTTCAAAAAAAAAAAAAAAAAAGCAAGGCGGCGCCTGTGGCTCATCCAGTAGGGCACCGGCCCCATATACTGAAGG
>CAUYON010184879.1:0-16887 GCA_963573935.1 Arctocebus calabarensis
ATATTAGAATATTAATTCTAATATATGTATCAATTAAAAATATACAATTAAAAATATAAATTTCTAACTCTGGATACTAGCAAAAGAATTCAATCCAAAGTAAGCAGAAGAGAATAATTTAAAAAATAGAAAAGAAATCTATGAAGTTGAAAACAAGAGATCAAGAGGAAAAGGTCAATAAAACTCAAACATGTTTCTTAGAAAAGAGAGATAAGGAGAGGAGAAACAAATTAAAGATATTAGAAATGAAAGAAGAAATACCACTACAGGTTCTGTGTTCATTAAAGGATAAAAGAAAATACTATACTTCTATACATGTATAGTAATTTGAAAACCTAGATGAAATAGATCAGTTCCTTAAAAGACTGAATCTGTCAAAATAGACAATCTATATAGGCTTATATACATAGGAAATGGATTAACAAGCTATTGTATATGTACACTATGGAATACTATTCAGTGGCATATTCACTATTCTATGGAGACTTTATAGCCTTTGTATTAACCTGGATGGAAGTAGAACACATTATTCTTAGTAAAGCATCACAAGAATGGAGAAAATAAATAAATAAATAAATATTTGAAATAATGTAAATTGACAAGCACAGTGGCTGACGTTAAAAACTTAATGACCCCAAATATATTGAGTCTTGTAGGAGGATACTATGTCTTAAAATAAAATAGTCAAAGTTATACAGCTTCCCTAAATATGAGTTTCTGTAATTTATTATCTGAATGGAATTGTGTCAAAGGTCTCTGGTTCAACATCCGTTTCCATGATGGTCCATCTCAATCCAACTGGTGTCTATTATAGTGTTAAATGTGAAAAAATGACTGAATAAAAACATGTGGACTATATTATAGTCATATGTTAATTGTTAAAATATTTGAAAATTTTCATTCAACCTTGAGCTTTGGTGATTTAAGTTTCTCTTGTTTATATGCATGTTTGTGTTTGGATTTTTAAAGTTTTGCTTATCAGTCAATTTTCATGAGCTTTATTCATTTAAATGCTTCTGTGTATATGCAAACAAAAGGAAAATCCTGCATTAGATAAGAAAAATATTGCTTATTTTTTTAAAAAAAAATCTATGACATTGCTCTGACAACCTAGATTTTAAAATTATAGTCTGGAGACTATTTTTCTTCCATCTTTTTTCCTCTTCCAGAGAGCTATTGGAATTTATGAAGTTAAAGGAGAGATGAGGGAAAAGGAGAAGAGGAGTAGGAGGAAAAGTAAGAAGAGGAGGAGGAGGAGAGTTTAGTCAGGCAGTACCGAGGGGCATGTGTGTGCCTCGGTGACACGGTGTAAAATGACTCACAGTTTGCAGAGATCTTGGAATATGAATATGTAGACTGAACTACTTTAAATAGATATAGAAAGATAAGGGGGGGAAAGTCACTATTTGTGCTTGTGCTGTGGGGAAATTGAAAGGTAAAGTTTTTTTGTTGAACTGAAAGATAACATTGTTTTCCAAGGCCTCAGAAAAGCTTTTATTGAATTCCTACTTTTTGCACTGTGCCAGGTATCGTAGGTTGTGCAGCTGGGTGAATTAATGTAACCTGCTTCTGTGTACCTTCAATGAATCCCTAAAAATAAAAAAAGGAAGAAGATTAAATGTAAGATGGAAAGGGAGTAGAAGGAAAGGAGAAAGGGCAGACTGAAGGAAAAGGGGGATGAGTGAAAAAAGGAAGAAATAAGGAACACATCATTTCATTTGCTTGACTCCTGATCCTGACACCTCTCTATGCAGAAATCACATTTTTCTTCTGTAGACCTATATTGGTGTACTATTGTCCCAAAGTAGGGTATAAGGTGGAAAGAAAAGGTAATGCACAAAGGCAGTCAGGTCTGATTGTTTTTAAACTTTACAATATACAGCCTTATGGATATTTCAATGACTGTTACCTGCAACAAGTGAAATTATGACAATTACATCATGTTTTCCTATGCTCTGTTTAGCTGATGAGAACAAGCAAAATATTTAGTTCCAATGAAGAAGGTTATGAACATAAAACTGGATTTTGGCAATACAGGTGAAAGAATTATTTGGAATTTTTTTGTTCCCCAGTTTTCTAAACACTTCTGTCTATATACTCACAAGGCTGACTTGCATGAATGACTCATCTATCCCTTATCTTACAAAATGATTTGTTTCACCTATTACTTCTAACCTTTTATATATAATAAGTTGATCCAAAAAGAATACAGGCTCTGTAAGTTTATAAGTTTGGGGAATAGTCTGATGATATTTTTCAGACTAATAAGAAAACAATGTAAAAGAATAAACATATTTCTATTACTTTACTCATATAGCTAAAGTTATTTGAAAGGCACAGTAATTATATACAGACAGATATACATATATGAATATATAATATTATTTGTAAAAAAGATTATCAAGAATTTTATTATTAAATAAAAGATGACATTCTATATCAAGTTCACCTCATTTTTAAGTCTTACTTAAATCAAGGTTTTGAGGCTGCATTATTTCATATTCTTCCAGATCTTTTTATTCGGTGAGTAACTAATTTTAAGCTGGGATTTGATCCCCAAGGAAATCACTAAGACTATCTGCATGAATGCCCAAATCTGCAATATACTCTAGGAATTATATTCCTCATAAGAAAATGGTAGAACATAATTTCCAATGGAAAACATTCCAGGCAGAACTAGAGAGAGCAGTGAAGTAAAGTCAGTGTAAACATACTGAAAAAAAATCTCCTCAGTCACTACCTTAATGATCAAAATATCACATATACCCTTTTTTGCTTTCCTTCCTGTTTCCTAGAAAACTGCATTTCTATATAGGAAAAACGAAGATCTTATAAAGAAAGATAGTCTAATTGATTCTGAATATAAATAAATCTCTTTCTTTTTACTGCAAGTGTCACTTAGCAGGTTACAAATCATGCCAAATTTGTATTAATGTGTAAAAAATAACATGTGATATGCTACTAGACAAGTATTACATAAATATGTAAATAAAACAAAACCTGTATTCAAAGTTCAATAATTATGACACAGTTTTACTCATGAATCAGGATTTATGTTCCTATGGAAAGAGAAATCATCACAAGAGGTTTGATGCTGGCTTCTGCATGATCTGCTATCATATCTTTTTAAACAATCCAAGATTATTTCCTGGAGAAGAAACAAAATAAAAACTTTACCAAAAGCAACCTTTCATCTGTGGACTCTGTGTAGTGAAATGAGAAGCATAAAGTTCTGGGAACTAGAGCTAAACCCTGACATGATTCTATTCAGATACAGTCACATCCATTCCTGAGAGTGATTTCTCCATTTATTAAATGTATATGATAATATGTACATCACGGGACCCGTGTAGGGATTCCAAATTCTTCAAAGTGCAAAAAATAACTGATGTACACTAAATTTTCAATATTTATTACACATTTCAGTCTTACTTGTTGTCTCCAGCCAAGCCCATTACTAATTAAATTCCTAATCTTTTTTTCATCAGAACAGGAGAGAGAGATAGGACAAACAATATTTGATAGCACAACAAAGTGACTATAATCAGCAATAAGTTAGGATATACTTTCAAATAACTAAAAGAGTAGATTGGATTATTCTAACACAAAGAAATGAAAGAAATGATAAATGTTTAACGTGATGCATACTTTAATTACCTTGACTTGATTAATGTCTGTATCAAAACATCACAATAACCCTGTAAATGTATACAACAACTACGTACTCATAATAATTAAAAATTAATAATTCTAAAAAGAAAAGATTTTTTCCGGAATCTTTAGAGTATGACAGTGGTCCTTTAATAGGGATTGCATTAAATCTGTAGATTGCTTTGGGTGGTATGAACATTTTAACAATGTTGATTCTTTCCAGACAAGAGCATGGTATATATTTCCATTTGTTAACATCTTTAGCTATTTCTTTTCTCAGAGTTTCATAGTTCTATTTAGAGCTCTTCCACATCCTTTGTTAGATAAATTCCCAGATAGTTCATCTTCTTTGGCACCACTGTAAAAGGAATGGAGTCCTTGACTATTTTTTCATCTTGACTACTGTTAGCAAATATAAAAACTACTGATTCATAAGTAAGTATTGACTTTGTATACTGTATTGCAGCTGTATTCCTTGATCACTTATATATATATATATGTGTGTGTGTGTGTGTGTGTGTGTGTGTGTGTACCCTCAATAGCCAAGACATTACTCTGAAACAAAAACAAATCTGGAAGAATTACTCCATCAGACTTCCAGCTATACTATAAGTCTATAGTGATCAAAACAGCATGGTACTGGCACAAAAATAGAGAGGTAGTTGTATGGAACAGAATAAAGAACCAAGAGATGAACCCAGCCACTTACTGTCATTTGACCTTTGATAAGCCTATCAAAAACATTCAGTAAAGGAAAGATTACCTATTTAATAAATGGTGCTGGGTGAATTGGCTGGCAACTTGTAGATGACTGAAACTGGACCCCCACCTTTCACTGTTAAAAAAATGGGTTCTCCCTGGACAAAATATTTAAATGTGAATGAAACTATAAAGATACTTGGAAAGAGAGCAGGGACAACACTTGAAAAAATTGGTCTTAGAGAATATTTTATAAGGAGGACACTCCTGGCAATTGAAGCAGCACCAAAAATATATTACTGGGATCTGATCAAACTAAAAAGCTTCTGCACAGTCAAGAACACAAGTAAGTAAAGCAAGCAGACAGCCCTAGGAGTGAGAGAAGATATTTGCAGGTTATGTTTCTGACAAAGGTTCGATAACTGGGACACATAGAGAACTCAAACTTATTAATAAGAAAAGAATAAGTGATCCCATCTCATTGTGGGCAAGAGACTTGAACAGAAGCTTCTCTGAAGAAGATAGGTACATGGCCTACAAACATGAAAAAATGCTCATGATCTTTAATCATCAGAGATATGCAAATCAAAACCACTTCGAGATATCATCTAACTCTAGTAAGAGTAGCCCTCATAACAAAATCCCAAAACTGCAGATGTTGCATGGATGTGGAGAAATGGGAACACTTCTGCACTGCTGGTGGGAATACAAGCTAATATGTTCCATTTGGAAAGAAGTTTGGCGAACACTTAGGGAACTAAAAGTATGCCTGCCATTTTATCCTGCAATTTCTCTACTAGGTATATATCCAGATGACCAAAAATCATTTTACAACAAATATATTTGCACCCGAATGTTTATTACAGCCCAATTCATAACAGCCACATTGTGGAAGCAGCCCAAGTGCCCATTGACCTTTGAATGGATTAATAAATGGTGGTATATGTATACCATGGAATATTATTCAGCTATCAAAAAGATGGAGACTTTACCTCTTTTATTTTTACATGGATGGAGCTGGATCATGTTCTTCTTAGTAAAGCATCTCAAGATTGGAAGAAAAAATGTCCAATGTACTCAGTACTATTATGAAACCAATATACAATCACCCATACTTTCATATGAATGATAAAACACAACTATAGCCCAGAATGAAGGAGAGAAGAAGAGGGTGAGAGGAGGGGAGAGGGGAGTCTAGGTGAAGAGAAGGCAATCAATGGGACCTCACCTACTGTGCAGAATGCAAGGGAACATGTCAAATATCAAATGTCTTAAGGCAACAATTAAGTAAGAGAGGTGAAGGCTATGTTAACCAGTTTGATGTAAGCATTACAAATTTTTTATAAAATCAGCACCCTGTACCTGTAAATGCATAAATGTACAGATATGATTTAATAAAAAAAAAAAGAAAAGGAAAAGAATATAAACAGACTGTTTCCTGAAAATTGAAAACATCATTGACCTCTCTTGGTGCCTAACAAACTCTTTATCCTGTGTAATAAACTATGTGATCTGGTATCTGTTGACCTTACCAAACCCATCTTCTAGTGCTGTTCCATTCACTATCCTACAGACTCATGGGTCTTCTTTCTATTTAAAGTTATCAAGTATTTTTCCCCCTTAGGGCTTGTGTACTTATTATTTCCTTTGCTTAAAATTCTCTTCCTTCAGTACTTTCCAGAGCTAAATTTTCCTCAAAATTTAGGTCTCAGTTCAAATTGTACATCTTCAGTGGTAGCTTCTTTGACTGTACAGAAAGTGACTTTGCAGTTTCTCCTGGCTCATCAGCTTCTTTGTTGCATTCCCGACCCTCTTCATAATCTGCAATTTGTTCATTGGTTGATAATCTGCTCTCAAATTAATAAAGGGATTTATCATTATTATTTATTACAAGAGGCTAAAGTGACAGGTTATGTCTGTGAGATCAGGTGTGAAATCTCTCAAGTAAAGAAATGTACAACACATTTCATAGTTTTCTAACTCCAGATTATGAAGTAATTGAATAAGAAGCATTCTGCTTCTTTGTTTTTAATATACCAAAGGCAATGGCAAGGGTCTAAAAGATTAGTGGAGATTTCCCAAGCAGAAACAGCATTTGCAAGGGCTTGGTCTGGAGACGCAAAGAAGGGAGAAGTGTGGTGAGTATTAAAAATTAAAGGGAATTTATCTTAGATGAAGGAGATTGTTGGGGAGAGGAAGAAATGTGAGATAATGCTGGAGAATAAGTGAGAAAAATGTGGGCTATCATGTTACTTATAAGCATCAAATGATAGATGTTAAAATAACTTCAGCTGACATAGAAAATGATTGAGGTATAAGGAAGTCATTTTAAAAGAAGCAAAGAGAACCAGAGAGGTGCAAAAGACATAGGTTGCATGAAAAGAAACAGGCATAAGATTATGGATTTGACTCTGCTGGAAACGAGCTAAGTGATTTTGAGTGAGTCACTTACAGACTGCAGACACATTTATAAGGAAGGGACAATTGAATAAGCAATTTTAAAGTTCCTCTTTTGCCTAAATATCCTGTGCATAATCCTCACTCTTGTACTAGCTGACTATTGTTGCCTGAAACAAACTTTCAAATAAACGATAATGAATTATTTTTCCAATCTTTACCCTTCCTGCAGATTTTCACTTCTTTTATCTCATTAATGTTTATCCATTAATTATTCCTCCCTCTCTCATAGAATAGCATCTTCCTATTTATGGCTCATAGTAAGACAAGGATAGAAATTTCTATACCTAGTATATCATTTCATATTTTTTTGGAGGGGTGAGAGATTCCTTATATTACTCTTTGAATCAAACCTAAGTTCTAAACTCACGCAGTAGTCTGAAATTGTGTCCCAGCATATGTATAGAAATGCAATATGTATTTTTATATTTTATTTATATTTAAAATATAAAATCCATGTTATATTTCTCTCTTAAAAACATAAATGTGTGCTTCTGAAAATGAAGAGAAACTGAATGAACAAAAGAGAGCAGAAATCTTGACTGAGGTCACATCAACAATTTCAAGAAATCATCAAAAGCATTAAAAAAAATGAACTTAGTTCCTTCCTAATAGCATTTTCCCTTGTTTCCATCTTGCCCTTTTTTTTCTGTTATTATGCAGTTAATGCAATGTAATTCAGTAATGTCTTCTGAATGATTAAGCCATTTATGATTGAACCTGATGAAGGAAATGAGAAAAGCCTCTTAAACATCTAAATAGAATAATTCCTATTAACTGCTGTAAATCACAATCGGAATTCTATTGAACTCAACATTTTGCTCAGGCAAATACTTCCAGATTTGAGACAGTTTCATCAATATTTGTAATGAAACTTAGAAAAGAATCTAAAACTCCTGACATTAGAACTATTTTTATAGTTGGCAGAATTTCCTCTCTGATTGTTTTGTGGAGATACTGGGGTTTGCTTTTCATAAACAGCAAGGGAAATGATCGTGCTAAACAAGGATTGTTTGTACTGGTGCCCTTCCACATATCAAGGAGATAAAAATAGCCTATTTAGAGCCAGATGGCATCTGATGTATTATCTTTTGCAGATAAATTCATATCATAAAGCCTTTAGAAAGTTATATCAATCTGCAAATGTTTAGTTTGAATTTACTCTTTTTGAAAAATGTATTTTAATATTTTTAAACATGGATTTACATTCTCCATATACTTTTAACAAATATGAACATATTGAATAATGAAAATGCATTATTACAGAAGACTTATATTATTATAATCCTTGAAGTAGACATGTTTTTGCAAGTTCCACTCTTTTAAATAGTTTGTACATGGTGAAAGATGAGTTCTATACTGATTTTGACAAATTCCACTGAGGACACATATCTGAGCTTCAACCTGTGCCAGCAGGAACATTATTCCAGCCTTTGGTGACAGGCAGAATCGACACATATCTGCTACTCCATGTTAGCTGCTGGAATATTATTAGGTTGTAAAAGAACAAGATTGTTAGGTCTTAAGGTAATATTATATAATGTTGATACTTCTTATCTAAATATATGCATGAGATAGGACAATTAAGTTGATGAATTCATCCTAGAAAAAGTGCTCCATTTTTCATTGCTTAATATCAATACAGTCCCCTTTGAAATACTCCCCTTGAGAGGCGAGGCAATGAGGCCAGCACCTTGTCCACTCTTTAGGCTTGGAACTCTCATTCTGGAATGAGCATCGGAGCAGTCATTGTAGGAGGTCTGACAATTAAGTTTGTGAAGGCATCCTAAAAAAAAACAAAAACTGAACACCTCATTGCTGAGTATCCCTGTAGTCACTAGATGACCAAGGGTAGCACTTCCAGGTGACCATAGTGATATTCAGCAATGAGAAATGTAGCACTTTTTCTAGAATGAGTTTGTGAACTTGATTGTCCAACCTTGTATAAGTTATCTGAATATGTTTATGTAAGTTTTATTTTTACAGTTTAACTTTAGGTGGAATGAATTACTTTTTTTTTGTTGCGTTTTGTTTTGTTTTCTTTTCTTTTTTTGAGACAGAGTCTCACTATGTTACCCTCTATAGAGTGCATGGCATCACAGCTCACAGCAACCTCAAATTCTTGGGCATAAGCGATTCTCTTGCCTCAGCCTCCCAAGTAGCGGGGACTACAGGTGTCCATCACAGCCCCTGGCTATTTTTTTGTTGTAGTTATTGTTGTTTGGTAGGCCTAGGTGGGTTCGAACCTGCCAGCACCAGTGTATGTGGTTGACACCCTAGCTGCTGAGCTACAGGCGCGAGCCATGGAATGAATTACTTTTAAAAGGAAATATTTTACCTAGGTGAACAAAATAATTTCTCCTAGGCAAGATTTAAAAAATAATATGAAAGATGAGATTATCAGGATTAATGTGAGGAGATTTTGCAAAGATCTGATATTTCTTCATTGAGTGATAATCTGTATAAAATGAAAGAACATAGTCTGTGCTTTTTTACAGTCTCAGAGTAAGAACATTTGCAGTTCTTCCCTCAGACCCAAGCAAGCAGGGCCTCTGTCTCAGGTCCAGGGCCTCTGTGTGGCTCTGTGTTTTGGAATACCTTCTCTGAAGCATTCTAACTTCCCTTTGGTGTCTGGGATAGAACCAGGCTAGTGGTGCATCTGAATAGGATGGCTCACATTTGTGCTGGGACTCAGGTGGACCCTGTGGAGCTCTTCACCACTTTGCTTCTTGTGTGAGGTTAATCAGATAGTCCTGGGAGCTCTGAATCTCATGCCTATGAGATGACTCAAGACCCTGGTAGTCATGCCCCAGTATAGCAGAATATTACTTTCATAGGATAATGTAAGATTGACTTACCAGTATGGTTCTGACAAGGTTAATTTAGGTGGTTCAAACTGATTATATAGATAAGAACCCCACAAAAACAAACAAACAAACAAACAGAAAGAAACCTTTTGTTTTCAGGATATTGCATTTCCTAAGAAGAACCCCTATTACATGCTATTAAAGATTAATTTTATATTGATAAAAAAATGTACAATCTACAGTGTGTTTTGTGCTACACATTTAAACAATAAATCTAAGATACCTTGACAAAGTACAATGTCATTTTGAAGCAAACATAATGAATGTAAAAATAACTCGATTTCTTTCATCAAAAATAAAACAAGCTAATGTTGCCAAATATTACATCAATAAATTTTGAAGATAAGAATGAAAATGCAATTCCAGCAACATTCAGGAAATTTCATTGCATTACATACCAGGAAGAAGCATATACAATTAGGAAAATTGTATATTTTTTATGAGGTCCATGCTATTAATACAATGTTTTCTGGTGAACTCTTGCTACAAAACAAGCCATTCTAAACACATAGCTTTCAGTGTTCCATAAAACATCAGTTAAGGTATATCAAACAAGGCTGAAGGATCCACTTCCACAATGGTTCACTTACCTGGTTAGCAAAGTTGACAGTGGCTGTTGGCTGCTAGCTCAGTTAAGGCTACATCAGCAGCCCTCAGATCTTCTCTGCCTGGGCCTTTTGCTAGTTGGGCTTATGCCTCGCATGGCAGACAGGTCCCAAGAGTGAGTGTTCCAAATGGTATGGAGCAGAAACTGTTGGTATCTTCATGGCTGGACTTAGAAATTTGCCTAGTATCCCTTGTAGCATATTCTGTTAGTCAAAGCATTCACAGACCTCCCACCTGTGATTCAAAGGAAGAGGATGGGGCCCCAGTTACCAAAGAACAATGTCAAAATATCTATGTTTAGCTGTAATCCATCACAGGTAGATAAGCAGATAACAATACAAATTGAATCATTGTCTAATTGCAAATTGTCTAGAATCCAAAGGAAAATCTTCCATTCTAAGCTATATGGTTAGTGGGAGAAAGTGAAATCTGAAGCTGCTCTTGCCATTTAGACTCTATGACAGTGTTTTTCAACCATTTTTATTTCACGGTACGCTTGAACCTATAGTTAAACTTAGGCAGCACACTTAAATTTTCTTGATTTAAAAAAAAACAGACTATACTTACTGTGCTTTGAATGTCTTCTAAAAATAATTTAATTAATGATCTTTAAAATTTTTTGCAGCACACCTCAAGGCATACCGGTGTGCCAAGTCAAACTGGTTGAAAATCACTGCTCTATGAGGACACTCACCAAAAGAGAAAACTGCCTCTATGGACATGCAAGGTATGACAATTAAGTTCATAAACTCACCCTAGAGAAAGTGCTACTTACCTCGTTGCTAAATATCACTATGGTCACCAGATGGCCAACAGGCGTACTTCAAAGATGACCATAGTGATATTCAGCAATGAGGTATGTAGCACTTTTTCTAGGATGAGTTTGTGAACTTGATTGTCTGACCTTGAAAATAAATAGAAGGTTAAAAAAAAATTATTGTTGAACTGTTTGAAAAGCCTCTCCCGGAGCTCCACTGTGGCAAAAGTTAACAAGTATATAAACAGCCAGAATTCCTATATCTTGAAATTTAATTTCAATAAAGTTTTCTCATAATTGCATCTAATATTATACCAACTGGTACAATCTTTTTAAATGTGCAGAAGCAGTGGGCCAGTCAGTGAAAGTGACTGTCCAAACATTTAAACAGCCATTTGACAGCAGAATCAGTACTTCATCTAGTGCTATTTTCATCACATTGTTTTGCCTTTCCTGTTTCCATGTTTCACATCTCGTATTTTCATATCTTCTCTTGGGAAAGTTGATTAAAATATTGGTTTGCATAAATTATAATAATCCAATTGCCACAACAAATTCTTCTTTGGCAGTGAAATAAACACAATTCTTTGAAGATTATTTTCTTCATAGTAAATTTTCCTGCTTATGGACTTTGTAAGAACAAATCACACAAAGATGTCTGGGTCAAACACTAGTTGTTGAATTATTTGAAGCTCTGCAAAAGTCCATTCTGCTTTGTTGTAATGAATGCTTTAGTGCTTTCACTTTGAAATATTGCCTGAGAAATAGTTTCAGTTCTGCCTAAAGCCTTCTGAAACAGATTCTTTTCCATGTATGGTTTTCCTATCCATCATTAATTATCTTTTGGAAAATAAAATAAATGGGTTTACCACAGACAAGATGGTCTCAATTACACTTTCCTCTGATGCCAATGGCAGACTTGTAAGCAAATAATAATGTTTCAAAAGAGAACTTTAAACATCTAAAAGATATGTGGAAAGTCTAAATATTGAATTGGTCATGTCTAATACTAATTACCAATAAAATGAATAATGGCCATTCATTCTTTAGCTAGTGTTATTGAGCACCTAGAGTTATAAGAAAGACCATATTATCTGAAGACCTGTGGGGTAATCATGGGTTAAGGGACTGAGGTGGGAAAGAAGTTGGTATATTCCAATGCAGTATTAATAGTTATCATGGCTCGGCGCCTGTGGCTCAGCGGGCTAAGGCACCAGCCACGTACACCTAAGCTGGCGGGTTCGAATCCAGCCCGGCCCACCGAACAACAATGACGGCTGCAACCAAAAAAATGGCTGGGTGTTGTGGCGGGCGCCTGTGGTCCCCGCTACTTGGGAGGCAGAGGCAAGAGACTCGCTTGAGCTCAGGAATTGGAGTTTGCTGTGAGCTGTGATGCCATAGCACTGTATCCAGGGTGACAGCTTGAGGCTCTGTCTCAAAAAAAAAAAATAGTTATCATTTGGAGATAATATTAATACTTCAAGTCTTAGGTGTTTGAAACTTGAAATTCTATTTGTAAGTATTATCTCATTTAATTCTTGCCATAAGTTCAGCATTTAGTTTCTGTGATTATCTGTTCTTCAGAGATGAAGAAACGGATATGTTTCCCAAGTTTTAAAGGTGCTTTATAATGAGAAAAATCCTCTGTGGCAGTTAAATTTATCACAACATAGTAAATAAATCAAGTATATTGAAATTAAGAAGAGGATTCAAGTTTTGCTATCCAAGGCAAATATAGAAATATTTATATATATTTACTAGTTATTTCTGATGGTAAGCCTATGCTTCATTTTTACTTTCTTTATTTTCTAAATTTGTTTACTACCATTTGTATGACTTTTGTAAAAAAAAAAGAATCTCTTATTTTAAAATATGAGGTAGGCATACAAAATGTAAAAATTTAAAACTTGTTTAGAAATTCTTGGCATTCTGTCTGCAAGGTTGTAGCCTTGAGCACTGCTGGGAAGAAAGGCGATGGAGCCACATAGGTAACATATACAATGCTTAGTTTTGAAAGGTTCAGCTTGGATGAACCTCAAATTAGTAGCTCTACTGAATTAACCTACATCATCTAACCCTCTGAGAGTTAGACTGCATCCTGAAGATAAAATTTGGCTGAATTGAAAAGATAAAAGTAGAAAGTGCTATTGAACTCATTTTTCTTATAGGTTTTTTAATTTTTTTGCAGTCATTATTATGGAATTTTAATGAAATTACTTAAAATATAAGACGGAATATGTTTATTAAGATGTTTCCATTATACCCTAAGTTTTTATTTTTTAATCATGAAAATGAAAATGGAAAACATTGAAAATGATAGTTTGTTTTTTCCTCTTAATATAATTGATCTGTACTTATTGTAAACACACCTGCACATACATATATTCACATGCATCTATATACTCAGATGAAGAAAAACAAATAAAAATGAGCAATTATAGCACTCCTATGCATATGGGTACACATACAGAGACAGCATTTCAAAACTGTCATACTTATTTTCATCTCCTTCTCTCAGTTAAAAAAACTTGAAATCAAACTAATAAACTGTTTAATTTTAATCTACACAAAAATTCTGGTCTCTAAATTGTTTTTCTTTTTTTTTTTTGATTAAAAGTAATAAATATTTTTTCTTGTCAATAAAATAAATCTTTGTCATTCATTTCCATAGCTGTATACTATTTTGTTTTACAGCTATATTTACATGGCTATAAACTTAATTTACTCAACCGTTCTTCTAATGATGCATGTAGATTGTCCATTCCATCATTCACTAACTAAAGTATATTCCAAAAAGGAAGACAGAACGATCACCTTAATAATGGTTATGAAGATTATCTACAAAAGTTGTCACATTGTTAGATGCATAGCAGCTAAAACATAAATCCTTAAGATGAGAAGTATAACCATATTCTATTACAAAGTAATAATACAGATGAACACTTCTGAGATAGGAATTATACATATGACTCATGTAGATGATCCAAAAGCTTTTTGGATCCTAATAAATATACTATTATTGAAAAAATATTGAAGGGTTATTTCATAGACGATAGATTAGACCCTGGTATACAGTATTAGGAGAGAGAACCAAGATCGGGAGTGGAAGTTACACAGAGAAGCAGAACAGCTCTAAAATGTAATAGTTTTAAAACTTCTATGGCAGAATCAAAATTGCCTCAGCCTCTCATCTTCTGGTTAAAATAGAGTAACAGAGGTCAAATTTGTCCTTCCTTCTGAAACAACCAGAAGTTTGGCAAAAATTACTAACCAATGTTTTATAAGGAAAGGTATATCAGACCATGAAGAACTGGTCATGGAGGGACAGAAAACATAAACATAATAATTACCCCAGCTTAATGCCTGCAGGGCTGATATGCTGTTTAAACAAACAAACAAAAATGCAATAGGGAAGTTTTAACACATGTAAACGTAAAATGTATTCCAATAATAGCCTAACCATATGGAAGGGAGAAATGGAAGCACAATATTTTTAAAGGGTGTTATATGTAAAGTGGTGTAAGCTTGCTTGAAAGTAGATTGTGATAAGTTAAGGATGCATATTATAAATGCTAAAACAGGCTGGGCACAGCGGCTTACGCCTATAATCCTAACACTCTGGGAAGCCAAGGTGGGAGGGTTGCTGAGCTCACGAGTTTGAGACCAGCCTGAGCAAAAGCAAGACCCTGTCTCTACTAAAAGTAGAAAAATTAGCTGGTCATTGAGGTAGGTGCCTGTAGTCCCAGCTACTCAAGAGGCAGAGGCAGGAGGATCGCTTTGAGCCCAGCTGTCTGAGGTCGCTGTGAGCTAGGCTGGTGCTGCGTCACTCTCACGTGAGCAGCAGAGTGAGACTCTGTCTAAATAAATAAATACTAAGGCAGCTACATAAATAACAAAGATTTAGAGAAAATTAGCTGTCAAAGGATTGAAACAGAATCATAAAATGGTTTCAATTTATTTCAAAGAAGATGTAAAACAAAGAAAAAGTAAACAAAGTACAGAGAAGACAAATGGGAAAGAAATGCCTGTTAATAAAAATCAGATCATGCCAATAAATAAATTAAATATAGCAGTCTTAATATTCCCGCTAAGTTAAAGATAGTAAGATTTTATTAAAAAAAAAATCCAACTCTACACTGATCACAAGAAATGCAATTTAAATATAAAGACACAGACATATTAAAAATGATTTTAAAATACCATGGCAACACCAATCAAAAGAAAGCTACTGTGCCTAGAATAGTGTCAGAAGAAAATATTTTAGAGGAATGAATATTAGCAGGCACAAGGAAGGTCACTTTAGAGTGATAAAAGGCCAATTTGCTAAGGGGACATAAAAATTCTAAGTAGTCATGTATCTAATAACAGAATGTCAAAATACATGAAATTGAAATGTAACTTTTATGAGAATTAAGACAAATCCACAATTATGCTAAGAAATTTAAATCCCCTCAATAACTGATAGAACAAGTGCAGGGAACATTAGTAAATATAAAGATTTGAATAACTCTATTATGCAACTTGACCTAATTGACATTCATAGAACAATTCACTAAGACGCTAATAAAAACTTGCAATATTTTCAAATGGACACAGGAACTTTGTCAAGAGAGACCACATTTTGGGTCGCGGGACTTATGTTGTTTAAGGTACATTCTCTAACCACAACAAATTTTTAAATAGAAATCAATAATAGAAGATAGCCAAAACTGCTCACATATTAGAAAACTAATGATGAAATCCAATGTCAGGACCAGGTGAATACATTTGTGAAATCTAGGCAACACTTAGAAGAAAATAATACCAATTCAATATAAACCCTTCCAGAAACTTACAAAGGAGGGAATAGTTTATACCTTGTATGATTGTCAGCAGGAACAAGGAAAACCATAGATCAGTAACTCTTACAAATACAAATGCAAAATTCTATATAAAATGTTAGCAAATAAAATCTAACAATATATAAAAGTGAGACCACATCATGACCAAGTATCCTTTATATGATGGAATATTGGTTTAACATTCATAAATCAATGCAACACCTATGCTTAATTGAAAAAAACAAAACAAAACAAAACAAATCTCTTGTCAACTTTTGAACTAAATTCACAATAGTTTTGAAACAACTGATACCATATTTAGTGTTGATAGACTGGTTGCTTTCCTCAAAGATCAGCAGTGAGACAGGGAATCTGGCTCTTCCAATTCTATTCAAAATTTCTAATCCACAATCAGGCAAAAAAAGAAATAAAAGACATCCTGATGAGAAAGAAAGAGGTAAGGTTGTCTATTCTCAGATAATATGAAGGCTCTTTTAGAAATTTGAAGGAATCTACCAAAAGCTACTAGCTCTAATAAATGAGTTTGATAAGGTTATTAGATACAAGATCAATATGCAAAAATCCATTTGATTTATACATACTAGACATACACTTTTTAAAGCAATTTTTATTGTATTTTATGTGAATTATGCATATATATTTTTTCAAATACCAACACAGATTTGAGAACAAAAATTTTTTCTAGGAGTTTGGTTGAAATCATAATTACATTGAAGTAATACATCAGGCTCGGTGCCTGTGGCTCAGCGGGCTAAGGCGCCCGCCACGTACACCTGAGCTGGCGGGTTCGTATCCAGCCCCAGGGCCCGCCAAACAACAATGACGGCTGCAACCAAAAAATGGCCGGGTGTTGTGGCGGGCGCCTGTAGTCCCAGCTACTTGGGAGGCAGAGGCAAGAGACTCGCTTGAGCCCGGGAATTGGAGGTTGCTGTGAGCTGTGATGCCACAGTACTCTACCCAGGGTGACAGCTTGAGGCTCTGTCTCAAAAAAAAGAAGTAATACATCAAC
>CAUYON010184881.1:0-25777 GCA_963573935.1 Arctocebus calabarensis
TTTTTTGAGACAGAGCCTCAAGCTGTCACCCTGGATAGAGTGCTGTGGCATCACAGCTCACAGCAACCTCCAGTTCCTGGGCTCAAGTGAGTCTCTTGCCTCTGCCTCCCAAGTAGCTGGGACTACAGGCTCCCGCCACAATGCCCGGCCATTCTTTGGTTGCAGCCGTCATTGTTGTTTGGCGGGCCCCGGGCTGGATTCGAACCCTCCAGCTCAGGTGTACGTGGCTGGCGCCTTAGCCCGTTGAGCCACAGGCTTTGAGCCGACTATTATTATCATTCTTGGTTACAAACCCAAGAGATACAAACAAAGAGTTAGCTCTTTCTATACAGACAAAGCCAAGTGTAAGGAACATTCGGTTGTTCTTCGTATGTTTTGATTAAAGCACCTCTTTATCTGTAATGTAGGAGGGGAAGAGAGGATACCATCTGTATGAACATACAAAATCTGGTTCTTTCCTTTCCCTCCAGTCTATTTCTCCCCACTCTCCTTCCCTTCCCAACATCCCACTGTGCTGGTCTCTTCTGTCCCTTGAACGAGCCAAGACCTTTCCCACCCCCAAAGACTTGACTATTCTCTCTCTCTACTTGGAATGTTCTTGCCCCAGCTCCAATACCACCATGGTAGAGAGGCTATACTGACCACTCAGTAGAGAGGTGGCCTGACCACCTTGTCCATCCCCATACCCTAGTAGTCACTTTCTTCTCCAGAGTGTCACTTTGTGAATTTATGATGAGAAATAGCCCTGTGAGGGAGACAGGATCTTTGCCCATTTCTGAGAGCTCAGTGCCTCTCAGAGACTTTGCAGTGAAGGACTAGGTTTTCAAATTTCCAAATTACTGTGAATTCATACTTTTTTTTTTTTTGGCTGGGGCTGGGTTTGAACCTGTCACCTCTGGCATATTGAGCTGGCACCCTATGCCTTTGAGCCATAGGCGCTGCCCAATATGATTAAAATGTGATTAAAAATAGAAGCATATAAAGAAAAAATAGAACAGAATTCAAGCTTCAGTTTTTATTATTAGATTCAACAGGCATAATATTACACGTCAATCGACATAATCAGAATAAACATAGGCTGGAAGAAAACTACCAAAGCTGTACACATTGTTCATTGAAGCTACATTCACATATTATTAATCTGTGCTGTCCAATACAGTTGCCTCTAGCCACATGTGGACATTTAAATTGAATTAAAATTAAATAAAATTCAATTCCTTAATCACAGCAACCACAGTAATTTTACCTTGTCATAATTAAAGACTTTTGCTGTTAGGGAGATGCTATGTGTTTGTGTTTTGATTTGCAAAACACAAAGCTGATAAAGGATTTGCATCCAGAACGTATAAAGAACTGTCAACATTTAATGATAAAATAAACGATCCAATTTTTTTAAAAGGGCAAAGTTAAATAAGCACATGAAGAAAGTATCATTAGTCATTAGCAAAATGTAAGTTCAGCTAAGATCACTTACCACATACTGGTAAAGATGCTAGAACTCTGAGACATTGCTGAAGGAGGAAGGCAAAACGGACAAGCCATTTTGGAAAGCAGTTTTTCAGTTTCTCATAAAGTCAAACATAAATATGGCCCAGAAGTCCAAGTCTTACATATTTACTTAGGAGGAATGAACACATAAGTTTATAGAAATATCCGTGTGTGAATGTTTATAGCAGCTTTATTATAGCAGAAAACTGAAAACAATTGAAATGTTCATCAACTAGTAAATGGATAAACAAAGTGTGGTACATCTGGATTGCTACTCAGCAATAAAAAAGAATAAACTACTGATGCGTGCAATTAACAGATGAATCTTTAATATATTGTGCTGAATTAAAGAAACCAGATGTAAAGGGCTATAAACTGCATGATTCCATCTATAAGGCACCAGGTATACAAACAGATAAGTGCTTTCCAGTGGGGCAGGAATGGACTACAAAGGGGCGATAGAAACATTCTGAGGACTTTTGGAGTGACAGAAGCATTCTGTGTCTTGATCATGATGATGGGTACGTACCGTGTATTCATTTGTCAGACTCATAGAACTAGACACCTCCACGTGTGCATATTACTAAACGTAAATTAACCTCAATAAGCCTGGAAGAGTCAATAATACAAATCTTACTTCTATAAGTTAACCTAAATTTTAAAATAGATTTGTTAAAAATTAAAATAATCAAAATTGGCTGTTTTTAGAAATAAATACTTTCTTTCCTCAGGCATTTTTATACTTTTGTAGTGTAATTGACAAACTAACCCTAAAATACAGCCTATTTTAACTGTGCATGACTTTCCATGCAAAACTAACAACACTCAATTGGTCTAGTCCATGTTTAATGTGACAATTCTGCCAATCACAGGACTGGGGGGGTCGAGGCAGACTCAAAGACCTAGACACCTACAAGATATGTAACCATATCTAATGGTCACATTTAAAGGTACTATCAATTTTTATATTTACCTTGTCACAAACTGATGACACAGTTCCTGGATTGGCACCAGCCATAGCCCACACTTTGAGTGTTGTCAGTCTAAATCTTTTTTCCCTTATCTCTTCCCACGGTGGCTCCTTACCATCCAGGTCTCTGCTCAGAGAGGCCTTCCTTGACCTCCTTCTTCCATCTAAAGGAGCAGGTGCCTTTTTGCCCAATTCCAGTTACATTTAATAAAATCTCCTTGTTTTTCTTTGATTTTCATCAGCTGTAATTACCTTGTAATTCCTAGTGTCTTCATTATGTGTCTTCCTATAACAAATGCTGGCTTCAGCTGACTTTCAAATGCCAGTATTGTTCTGAGGGCATTTTTTAAAATAACATAGAAGGTCACTTTGCCAATTCTGAGGGTGGGCCGGAAATGCTAGGGATTAATCAGCCCTCTCCCAGAGTAACCCCGAGCCAGGGACTCTTGAGAGCTGATCTGTAATCACTTTGGCCAGGGTGATTCTGAGGCCTGATGATTTGCTGCATTTCTCATTCCATTTTGCAGTTAACCTGCATTGCCACATGTGGAACAGGTTTCACCACGTACTTTATACAGGCTGCCATCCTATCTCTGTATTACTTCCCGACTTTCCTACTGGTATTTCCTGCCCCCTCAGTAAGTTGCTCATGTTGGAATCATTACCTCAAGGGTCTGCTTCTAGGAAAACCCAATTTAAGGCATTTATCCACCAGGAAGATAAAATTTATTTATTTATTTATTTATGCAGAGTCTCACTCTGTTGCCTTGGGTTGAGTGCCATAGCATCATAGCTCACACTGATCTTAAACTCTTGGGTTCAAGCGATCCCCTTGCCACAGTCTCCCAAGTAGTTGGGACTACAGGTGTCTGCCACAATACCTGGCTATTTTCTAGCCAGACACCTGTAGTGTGTAGACATGGGGTCTACACTATTGCTTAAGCTGGTCTTGAACTCCTGAGCTCAGGTGGTTTACCAGCCTTGGCCTCCCAGAATGCTACCCAGAATGCTAGGATTACAGGTATGAGCCACCGCGCTGGGAAGGTGGGAAGGTAAACTTTATGGGGGGAGACGCTTGTGTGCTTTGTTCACTCTCTGTCGTAACAGTCTAACACAGAGAGGGAGGGACACAAAAGAGGTGCTCAATGGATATTCAGTGAATGAATGAAATATCACTGAAGAAATGTCCTTGCCCAAGCTGATGACTTGTTCATTGACAGTGTAATATTACAACCCAATTAACCATCATTCACTGCAATAAATTCATAGTGAGAACTTACTGATAAGAACTTCTATTGTCCTTGAAAATTTTCAATTTAAACAAGAAACCATACATTTAAGAATTGGTTCTGGGGTTTCTGGAATTGGCTATCAAATTTGATTAGATTTAAAGATGCTAATGGTTCTATTTCCAGTAGTAAAAAGACCCCCTGACAGTCCATGGTGTGAAGTGGTAATAGAGAGATGAAAATATCTTTGTTGAGTATTTTTAATCAATCACTAATCACACTTTTAATAGGCAAGGAGGTGAGTGACTGTCTGATACTCTAAAATGTTTTTTGAAACCTACTGAATACAATGTAGCTGGCTGGTTGTTCCTGATATCTCTGGACAAAAGGGTGAAAAGAAAGGATTAGGGATCGTAATGCCAGCTCAAGTGCCTTATAGATGACTTGGAGGTGTTCATGTGTGCTCTGCAGGAGAGCCTTATCTCCTGCAGCCACAGGGCTGGGTTGGCTGCAGGATCTCATCCTGCAGCTGGCTGAATTCCAAGGCAAGTTAAACTTCCAGTGTCATAGACCATCTACTGTTAAAGGGAGAAGATCGATTGGGAAAGTATAGGGTTATGTATGTTCAATGGGGAGGGGCGAGAGGACCCTGATAAAAGTGGAGACAATGAGCCTCTAAATCCTGGTGAGTGTTTTGCTGGTGGAAGTGGCCTTTCCATCCCTAGCAGAATCCCTTCCTATCCCCAGCAGAAGTCCCAGGGGCAGTGGCCTCTCCACCTTAGTCTGAGGAGATTAACTCTCTACTATCTGAGGAAACTGTAATGACTTTCCTTGATGTGGTTGCCATGCAAGACAATGCCAATTAGTTACTATGAAAAGCAATTCTGATTCTCCTTAGGAGCCACCCTCAACATCCTTCCTTGCTTGAAGACCCTTAATTAGATCCAAGTCCAGCAGGACTGTAAGGGCGAGGTATAAAGTAGGACCTGTGAAGAAGCGCACGACACTCCACAGGAACTACTTGAATTTCCAATTTACACAAGCAGAAATCTGGAAAGCATGTTTGGGAATGGATATTGAGGGTGTGAGGTAGTGGTGAAAAGAGCATAAAGTTAGAACAGGTCAAACTGACATGGGCTCAGTAAGCAGAGATTCCTCATTAACAGTTGCATCCTGGGGAGTTGGAAAGGGCCCAACAGTCTGGTTAGTTAACGGAAATGTGAACCAAAATGTGGCCCACAGTGAGCAACTTGGAAATGCTGGTCTTGCCTTGCTTTAAGGTTCAGGAAAGGATTCAAAGGCTCAGGGAGATTGTTGTGGAAGGGCAGATTTGTCATTCAAGACCTACTTACCCAGGTTGTGAAGGTTCAAAAGATATACTTCTACCAATACTGTGAGAAATACATTTGTGAGGGGTGCCTGGCATCTGTGAAGAGCCCTGTGGTATTCTCTGTAAGCTAGAGCTTTCAGTGAGAACTGCAATCACTAAATTGGGGAGCTAAATGAAATAAGAGTCACTGGATCCCAGGATGGCAGAGCCAAGTGGTGGGACTCACCTCCAAAGGCAAGGTAGTACTAGTTACTGTCATGGACAGTATAGTCCACAATCATAATACTCTGTGGGTCACATAGGCCAATGACATTGCCTAGTTGATCAAGGTGTGTCTGGAGGTAAAATAGATAGGAAGCCTACTAAATTCTTACTTGATCTGTGTAAGCAGAAAAGCTCTAAATCAAATGAATAAGAATCTAACAGACCTGAATCGTAAAGACAGACAGTCATGGCTCTCAGTCCATCCTCAGACCTGAGCCTGTTTATAGACCCAGAACCCCTTAATGAAGGAGAGGCTGAGTCCTTTGAGGACTTAGTATACTACTTAAATTCATACTGTTTATCTTTGTCCCAGTCTTCCCCAAAAGGGTGTATGCCTTTTCCCATGATAACTATTCACTGGCAAAAGAGAAATAATCAACCTTACAGGGACTATTGAACACTGGTTCTGAACTGACACTAACTCCAGGAGACTCAAACATCCCTGGTCTACAGTCAGAGGAGGGACTTATAGAAGTCAAGTGGTCAATGGAGTTTTAGCTCAAGTCCATCTCACGAGGGGTCTAGTGTGACCCTGAACCCATCCTGTGGTTATTTCTCCAGTTCCAGGATGTGTAATTGGAATAGACACACTTGGCACCAGGCAGAATCTCTACATTGACAGGATCCCTGACCTGTGAAGTGAGGATTCCCATGTGGAAAGTGGGCAAGGCCGAGTGGAAGCTACTAGAACTGCCTCCACCTAGGGAGATAATAAACCAAAAGCAATACCACACGCCTGGAGGGATAGGAGCTTGATGCCACCATCACTGACTTAAAGGATGCAGGGGTGGTGATTCTGAGCACATCTCTGTTCAACTCTTCTATGTGGTCCACGCAGAGGACAGGTGAATCTTAGAGAATGAGTGGGAATTACTGTAAGCTTAGCCAACTGGCAACTCCAACTTCAGCTGCTGTGCCAGATGTTGTTTCATTGCTTGAGCAAATTAACAAATTAACACACCCTCTAGTACCTGGTATGCAGTACTAGATCTTGCAAATGCTTATTGATCTTGCAAATGCTTTCTTCTCCTTACCTGTTAGTAGAGATGACAAGAAGCCATTTACTTTCCCCTGGCAAGGCCAGAAATACACACTTACTGGTCTAGCTCAGGGGCCTATCCAGCCCTATGTCATTATTAAGTTTACAAGGCTATTGACTGCCCTTCCCTCCCACCAGCTATCTCACTAATTCATTATATTGATAACCTTATGCTTGTTTATTTTGAGCTGGTTGTGCACATTACTTGGAAGGAGAAATGGTCAGATG
The DNA here is from genome assembly GCA_963573935.1 of Arctocebus calabarensis. Lineage (NCBI taxonomy): Eukaryota > Metazoa > Chordata > Mammalia > Primates > Lorisidae > Arctocebus > Arctocebus calabarensis. The sequence continues at coordinate 6,549 of CAUYON010184881.1, forward strand.
CACAATTACATGCTGACTTATCATCAACTGTGGCCCTATATGGACCTAGACTTCGAAGAAACATGGCTGGAAAATGGATGATGAGGAAATTTGGGGAAGTGGTACATGAGTAAGCCTTGCTGAATGGACAAAAAAGTGAAGATATTTGTTCCCCACGGGAAGGGTCACTAAAAGGTGACCTCATCGGAAGAGAATTTTAATAATCAAGCAGGTAGGATGACCTGTTCTGTGGCTACTTCTCAGCCTCTGTCCCCAGCCACACCTGTCATCTCCCAGTGTGCTCATGGTGTCAGGGATGGAGGTTATGAATGTGCTCACCAAGGCTTGCCTGGCTACGGCCACTGCTGGATGCCCAACCTGCCAGCAGCAGAGACCAACACTGCTGATTTGGCACCATTCCCTGGGTGATCAGCCAGCTACCTGGTGGTGGGTTGATTCCATCATGAAAGGGCCAAATTTTATTCTTACTGGATTGGACATTTACTCTGGATACAGATGTGTTTTCCCCGCACACAATGTTTCTGCCCAAACCAACAGCTGTGAACTTCACGCCATAGCTACTCTCATGATATTCCATATAATATTGCTTCCCATCAAGGAACTCCAAAAGAAGTGAACTCACTGGTCTTACCATGCTCCCCACCATCCTGTGCTGACTGCACAGTGAGTGTTCCTGTTCCAGGCCATGTAATCCCACTTCTAATTCGTGCAGACACTCTCTGTTCTGATGTGGCCATATTTTTTCCTTTAGGTTTTAGTTTCCTGGCTCCTATGAACTTTTATCTTTAAGCATATAATTATGGAAAATTGGGTGAGCATTTATCAGGCATTTCTAGCATGCTCAGGTTAACCTGGAGCTATGACTTCATACATCCAATCATATGATAAGTATTTAATGAGTATTAACTATGGTAGGTAGTGGTCTTGGTACTGAAGACATAGTACCAAGAACGGTATATGTAGTCCACATTCTCAAGAAGCTTTTAGTGCAAAGGTGATTTGGTGGGCACCTGCTGTGGTCTTCAGACATCTCAGAGTTTGTGGATGCCGAGGGAACGTCTCTGAAGGCCACCTTTGTGAGAACACCATGACCTTCTTCTTAACCTCACTGATTAATGCTGCTCTTGCTGCTATCTAATAGGAGGGTTTGCTCGACTCCCTTGCCCAGGTGAAAAATTTAAAGGGTTTTCTCATCCCTTTTGGATATATTTAGGCTCATACAGGCTGGTGGGCTTTGCTGTTGCTATGGATATCCATAGATCTGAATCACTTTGGCATTTCTTTTAAAAATCTCAAATAGAGGCTCGGCGCCTATGGCACAAGCAGCTAAGGCACCGGCCACATACACCTGAGGTGGTGGGTTTGAATCCAGCCTGGGCCCACCAAACAACAATGACGGCGCAACCAAAAAAATGGCCAGGTGTTGTGGCGGGCGCCGGTAGTCTCAGCTACTTGAGAGGCAGAGGCAGGAGACTCGCTTGAGCCCAGGAATTGGAGGTTGCTGTGAGCTGCGATGCCATAGCATTCTATCCAGGGTGACAGCTTGAGGCTCTGTCTAAAAAAAAAAAAAAAAAAAAAATCTCAAATAGATATTTTTGAAAAGTTTTCTTCCTCTGAATTGCACTTGTTTCATTAGTAGATTTCCCCCTTCGGGATTTGCATTCAATTATCTTTGGATTGTGGCCACTTCCTCAGCCATCCAACAGATTTGGGAAAATACAGAAAACAAAACATAAAAAAGACCCAACCCTCAATGCTCTTAAATGTTTGTGTGGATGGTGAATTCGCTGAACAGCTCAGAAGTGTTTCTAGAAATTTCTACCTTCAACCACATGTCTCTCACTTCTATTTTTAATTTGTGAATGACTGGCCAAGTTCAAACATAGTCCTGTGGTTTGAATTAAGTTAGCACATCACAGGGATCTGGCTCCAGCAATCTCACTCCTCCTCTCTGTGCCTTCCTGGCAAACTCCAGAGTGTTTAGAAGAATATTTTTCTTTGCATTAATTTTTCTGACAGGAAATCCTTGTGAGGAATCTAATTGAACTTGACTCTCTGAAGTTTCTTGTAGAGTTAGGAAAACAGAATGTGGGGTTACCAAAGAATGTCAATGTAGCTGTTGGTTTGCTTAAATTAGTTGCTAATGAGGCAAAAGTCTCACTCTGTAGAGTTGTTCTGCCCACCACCAGGGGACAGAACAAAACTGAGTGTGGCGTCCCTGCCAGCAGCAAGAACAACTTACAATGTGAGATACTTTGGGTATATGAGAGCCTGAATTTGATCGTTGTAAATAAAAGCAAAGCTTTTAAGATTTTAATGGGCACACATATCATCTGGGGATCAACATTCTCACTTAGTAGATCTAGGCAGGGGCAGAGATGCTGGATTCCTAGCAAGTTCTCAGATTATGTTGCTAGTTGGACCATTCCTTAAGCAGTGAGGGGCTAGAATATTTTTGAAATACTAAGTAAAATAAATACACTTATGGGCTTTTTCCATGGAGGTTCATTATTGAGCAGTAAAAACTCAAAAACATAAGTTTATTTCTCAAAGGGCCTCAGAAAATGAATCTGTAACAGAGCTAGTCAGAGTTGGAGACTGGAATGACTGGCAACTATTACCAACTTGAATCCCTATAGTAATCTGTGTGAATCTGTGTTTTTAGGGTAAAAATAAAATCAGCTTATAGCTAGGTATTATTGGGGCCATACATATTAGAGTTTCCTCAAAGTCCTGCACCTTTCTAGCTCTGTGCATTTGGGCGAATTATTAAACCTCTCTAAATATTTCTTCTAATATGTACACTGGAGATAACAATAGTTACTATCCTAAAAGGTTGTGATGAGGATAAAGTGGAATAGCAAAACAGTGATATGCTAGTGCTGGTCCCCATCTGCTGTCTAGAGCTGACTTAAATATTCAGGGATTTGTAAGGTGATTTTGGTAGCTTGAACTTGGCTATGATGAGTGTACTTATACCACAGAAATTTCTACAAAGTCAGGACTTTTTTCTTTTTTTGAGAGCTGATTTATCAGCATATGCTGTATGTAAAGTATCTAGTGCCTAAAGACCTCAATAGATGTTAACTTCTACTGCCTTAACTGCTTTTCTAAGTTCTTCCAGTGTTTGTAATTTGAAATCTATGATTTAGCACTGGGTATTCTTTTTTTTTTTTTTTTTGAGACAGAGCTTCAAGCTGGATAGAGTGCTGTGGCATCACAGCTCACAGCAAACTCCAATTCCTAGGCTCAAGCGAGTCTCTTGCCTCCGCCTCCCAAGTAGCTAGGACCACAGGCGCCCACCACAATGCCCGGCCATTTTTTTTTGGTTGCAGCTGACGTTGTTTTGGCGGGCCTGGGCTGGATTCGAACCTGCCAGCTCAGGTGTACGTGGCTGGTGCCTTAGCCTGCTGAGCCACAGGCGCTGAGCCAGCACTGGGTATTCTATACCAACTTCATTCTCAAAAAGTTTTGTAATTAGCTTCTTCTCAAGAAATGGTTAATTTGGGGTCTGGTATGGTAGGTAGCCTCCTAGCATTGTGGGAGGCCCAGGAGGGAGGATTGCTTGAGCTCAGGAGTTTGAGGCCAGCCTGAGCAAGAGTGAGCCTCTCCTACCCCATCTCCACAAAAAATAGAAAAATTAGCCAGGCATGGTGGTGTACGCCTGCAGTCCCAGCTACTAGGGAGAGACAGGAAGATTGCTTAAGTCCGGGAGTTGGAGGTTGCAATGAGCTCTGGTGATGCCCCTGCACTTCAATCCTGGGTAATAACAGATCAGGATCCTGTCTCAGAAAAAAAAGAAAACAAAAAAGCCAAAAAACAAAAACCTGGATGTTGCATGAGGTGTGACATATTCTGCCATTATCCAATGATAGCTCAATGTTTGGTTCACCTTGCCTAGGAAGCCACCGGGCATAATCACAGAATTTGGGGTTTCATTGCTCCATTAGCTTTGCTCTCCTCTACAGGAAGATTAGAGTCCAAGCTGCATAAGCTCAGGATAGATCCCAGGATATCAATATCTCTCCTACTGTAATAGGTAGGCCACAATTAGTATGGGGAGGAGCACAATGTATGGATATTAGTGCCATAAAATAGAGCTTTGGTCTACTCACAGCTGGGACTTACTTACTGGCAATGAATTATTTGTCCAGCAAATCACTCAGGATTCTTGTGTTTTTATTTTTATTCTAATGTACCAGCTACATAGGTTGGTTCCAACACTGACAAGAGCCTAAATGGAGAATGTCTGTGCCTGTAACTCAGGCATTCACGGAGAGAAATTAACAGCCCATGGTTTGGAGAGGATTTTCTCTCTGAAGAAAGCGTGAGCCAGGAGGTAAAAAGCTCCTGCAAAGTTGGCTGCTGGATCCAGATCTGGCCCCTTAGAGCAATGGGGCTCAAACAAAATTCTCTGCTTCAAAGCAGGCTGGAATTTTCTGGTATCATCTATATAGCTCTGCTCTCTCTAGCTCTGCCTCTAGACTCTTGTTTCATTCCAGAGAATTTTAACCTCTGAATTTCTCTTGTCATATGCCTTGATAAAATTTTTTTCAATGTTCAGAGAATCTTTAACTATAGTAGAGTAAAAGCTTATCTTAAACATTTTTGTTTTATGAACAGATGCAGATAATTGCTAATTAAGCCAATAACCATCGGAGAAAATAATTTTCTTTTATTCATAGGAAGAAAAATAAGGAAGTTTGTATTATTGTTTGGCTGGTTAAGGCGACACTTTCATTGCATGAATGCAGTGTCAACAATTTAATGGCATCAAGAGATTGGAGGTGTCTTTTACACGCTCTCCAAAAGGCTGTTTTCACATGTCATTGTGTCAGATAAAACTTTTAAAATGCTGAGAAAGAGATAGCAATCCTTTTGCTATTTTAGTTCAAAATCTTTTTGTTAGACAGAAAAATATGTATACATATATATTTTTTCTTCCCTCTGGAAATGAGCAGACATATATGAAACTTACAGTGCAGAAAATTAAACTTTTAATCAAACCATGGTATAAGAGGTCAGATAATTAAGTTTGTGAACTCATCTGAGAAAAGTGTTACATACTCGTGCTACACGCCTCATTGCTGAATATTACTGCATTCTTCTTAGAAGTACTCCCCTTGGGAAGCTGTGCACCTATGCCAGCATCTAGTTCACCTTTCAAAGCAATTTTGGAATTCTTTTCTGGAATGACCATCAGAGGTGCCATAATATGATGTATGACAAGTTCCTGAACTCATCTTGGAAAAAGTGCTTTGGAGGGCGGACTAGGCCCTGGCATCAGTGCACAGCTTCCCCAGGGGAGCACTTCAAAGGCAACTACAGTAATATTCAGCAGGGAGGTCTGTAGCACTTTTTCTAGGATGAGTTCACAAACTTAATTGTCCAATCTTGTATATTATTTGGTCTTTAGGCTAAACAATTGGTTTGATTGACATGAGGTCCTTGCAGTAACCATCTTTTTTGTATCAGATAGACCCAGCCTATGTGTTTCTTGGTGAAATGGTGACTGAATCCTTAGCCTAATATGTTGTATTTGTCTGTGAGAGATTTGATGTGTGAGTTACACATGCTGCAATATAGCAGCCTTTAGGCAAGTTTAGCTGATGGTGTATTCCAGCTATCTGTAGGATTTCAGCTTCTAGGAGCTTGCATTCTGACATTTCCCCCTCTTTCCCTCAGGGAAGGAAACTCTATTGAAATTCAAATTGCAAAAGGAAAAAAGTGAGTTCTCAATTTGCAGCATGAAATTTTTGGCATGACTAGGCTTAGGGAGACAAAAGATAATTTTCAAGAGTTAAATCTGAAGTAGTCTACAAAATCTTCACTCAAACAATAGGTGTAAAACTTTCCTTAATCCAGTTTTAAAAGAAAAAAAAAAAGAAATTGAAATTCTGTGGGCATACAAACAATTGTTATTTTATGATAATTTTCTCTTTATTGTAATTCAAGACACAAAGAACATACTGGGAAAGGTATGTTCTTTGATTGATAATCTATTAGGTAGATAGTGAGGGACAGAGGTGGGTGCTCTGCCTCAGTGCCAATCTGAGCAAGTGTCACACCCGAGAGAATAGGGAATGCCCTGCGGTCTGTCAGTCAGAAACTAGCCTGCCAAATGCAAAAGAGTACAGGAGAGTCCCCAGTCCACCGGCCATGTGGGTGCACTGGGGTCTTTAGAAAGAGACAAGTAACCTAAGGCTAATTACACATCATTATCTTAAATCTGCATTGCTGTTTGTCCCTCTCTGCCAGTGGCCTTTCAGAGAGGCTCACAGGAGATCCCCATGCACAGTAAGTCTCAGGTTATATAGCTCCCACTACCCATGAAAGTGGCTCGATGGTGACTTTTGAACCACACATGTAGTGTGGAGGGCCCAGCCTAGACAATATAAAACAGTACTCCAGACCATAATGGATGCCTTCTGTTATGACAGGGGGCCTGTTCACTGTGGGGGAATGTATCTTACTTTGCTCAATAAGCTTTGTTTCTTGTTTGCCTTGCTGTTGATGTGTCTGGTCATTCTTCAGCCAAGAACACATGAGACAGAGAGCAGACTGCTGACCTGACAAAACTAAGGTATGAGAGAAGTGATTTTCAATTTTAAGCTACTAATACTATGGTGATCTCTAAATTCCTTTTAGAAAATGATAAACTCTGGTTTACACAAAAAAATCAGCCTGTTAGCGAACAAATGTTCATACAGGGGCAGGGGCAGTGGCCCAGGCCTGTACTCTGAGCACTCTGGGAGTCTGAGTTGGTAGGATCACTGGAGCTCAGGAGCTTGAGACTGGCCTGAGCAAGAGGGAGACCTATCTCTACTAAAAATAGAAAAAAAAAGAAATTAGTTGGACATTGTGGTGGGTACCTGTAGTAGCAGCTACTTAGGAGGCTGAGGTAGCAGATTCCTTGAGCACTCAGGAGTTTGAGCTCTACTAGCTAGGCTGACTCCACAGCACTCCTGAGCAACAGAGTGAGTCTCTGTCTCAAAAAAAAAAAAAGGGTCACATAATTCTATTTACATGGAACAGATTTCTGTATATTGTTACCATGCACAAAAAGGAAATCTAAATCAGAATTTTTATTTTTCTCTTAGTAAAAAACTTACATTTGAGTTAGAATGGTATATTAAAGATTGCTCATTGACTGCTGATCAAGAAGCACGTGTTGAACTGAATGCCTGGTCAGACGCTGACTGCCATTATTTATAATCCCAACATGCTCCATAATTGAGCCGCTATGCTCAGATCTGGCGTACCTTCAATTTTTCCAAACCCGAGCCAACACTTTTTTGGCTGGCACCTATAAAATATGTACAAGGTCCCCTTTTTTTTCTGACAGAAATAGTTGAGTATAGTATACTTCTCATTTTTCAAAATGTATTTCTCAATGGACGTGATTAAGTAATTTTTAAAGATCTCTATGTTAACAAGATAACATTAAAAAGCAAACTGGGATCGGATTCAAGAAAAGGAGAAAATATGTTTGGAAATAGGGGACTCAGCGTGACACCCACATCCTTTGCTGGGCCAGTTCAGCATCAGCATCCCACACTCCCTCCTCAATCCCGTGCTCCCTCTAGCGGCCGGCCGCTGTAGTGTGGCCGCTGCTCCCATCCCCCCGCCGCCCCCAGCCCGCGGAGCACGCTGGGATTTGGCGCCCCCCTCCTGTGTTCAGCCTACGCAAGGCTGGCAGTCCGGCTATACGCGCTTCAACTTCGGTTGGTGTTTGTGGAAGAAACCTGACTACGACCTGAGAACACCGGAGAACGTCCTCCGAGCCTTGCGAAAGGCCCACTGAGCGGGCTCGCGTCCGGAGCCACCCCGGGCTGCGGAGCACCCAGTGGAACCGACTGCCGGGCTCAGGTGTGGGACCTCGTCCTTCGCGTCTTCGCTGGGGTCCTCGCGTGAAATAAGCGGATTTTGAAAACAAAGAGAAGGTGTGCGAGAGGGGGCTAGGATCCAGGCCTCCATCCCCACATCGGTGAAGCTACGGCCGGGAGGTCTCCTCCCACCACAACCGTCACCCTGGGTCCGGCTGGTCCGGCCGACTGCCCGGCTCCGCCTCCGCCCCCTCCCGCCAACAACCGCGACTCCGAGCCGCGCGGCAGCTGGAGCCCCTGCGTGTCCAACATGACCGAACGCCGGCGGGAAGAGCTCTCTGAAGAGATCGACAGCCTCAGAGAGAAGGCCATCAGGCAGTCCGAGGAGAACAGCGACCTGCAGAGCCAGGTGCAGAAGCTCACAGAGGAGAACACCACCCTTTGCGAGCAAGCGGAGCCGATCCCCGGGGAGGAGGAAGACGAGCTCCTAGGAGCTACGGCCGCTGCTGCCCCGCCCCCTCGGATCCGGGAAGAGTGCCCGGAAGACCTTCCCGAGAAGTTTGATGGCAGCCCAGACATGCTGGCTCCTTTCATGTCCCAGTGCCAGGTCTTCATGGAAAAGGGCACCAGAAATTTCTCCATTGATCGCGTGCGCGTCTGCTTCGCGATGAGCATGATGACCGGCCGTGCTGCCCGTTGGGCCTCAGCCAAGCTGGAACGATCCCATTACCTGCTGCACAACTATCCCGCCTTTGTGATGGAAATGAAGCACGTCTTTGAAGACCCTCAGAGGCGAGAGGCTGCCAATCGCAAGATCAGACGTCTGCGCCAAGGCATGGGTTCTGTCATCGACTACTCCAACGCTTTCCAGATGATTGCCCAGGACCTGGACTGGAACGAGCCTGCGCTGATTGACCAGTTCCACGAGGGCCTCAGTGACCACATCCAGGAGGAGTTGACCCACCTGGAGGTCGCTAAGTCGCTGACCGCGCTGATCGGCCAGTGCATTCACATTGAGAGAAGGCTGGCCAGGGCCGCTGCCGCTCGCGATACCGCACTCCCGGCCCGGGGCGCTGGTGATGCCGCGCGTTGCAACCCCGCACCCGGTGGATCCCGCCGAGCCTGTGGGAGGAGCCCGCTTGCGCCTGAGCCGGGAAGAAAAGGAGAGACGCCGAAAGCTGAACCTGTGCTTCTACTGCGGAAACGGAGGTCATTATGTCGACATATGTCCTGCCACGGCCAACAAGTCTTAGCCGGCGGGAGACTCCCCGGCCCCGCTGTAGAGGAACCTTTAGCGACCGAGCCAGAAATAATAAGGTCTCCACCAGATGATGTTTCTTCATCTGCGCACTTACAAGTGATGCTCCAGATTCATCTTCCGGGCAGACACACCCTGTTTGTCCGAGCCATGATTGATTCTGGTGCTTCTGGCAACTTCATTGATCATGAATATGTCGCTCAAAATGGAATTCCTCTAAGAATCAAGGACTGGCCAATGTTCGTGGAAGCAATGGATGGGTGCCCCATAGCATGGGGCCCCATAGTCCACGAAACTCACGACCTGATAGTTGACCTGGGAGATCACCGTGAAGTGCTGTCCTTTGAAGTGACTCAGTCTCCATTCTTCCCCATCGTCCTAGGGGTTCGCTGGCTGAGCCTACATGACCCCAAAATCACATGGAGCACTCGATCTGTCATCTTTGATTCCAACTATTGTCGCTACCATTGCCGGTTGTTTTCTCCAATACCACCATCGCTCCCACCACCAGCGCCTCAGCCGTCACTTTACTATACAGTAGACGGTTATAGAGTTTACCAACCAGTGAGGTATTACTTTGTGCAGAATGTGTATACTCCTGTAGATGTGCACATCTACCCAGATCACCGCCTGGTTGACCCTAACATTGAAATGATACCTGGAGCACACAGCATTCCCAGCGGACACCTGTACTCACTGTCCGAACCCGAAATGGCGGCTCTGCGAGATTTTGTGGCCAGAAATGTAAAAGATGGGCTGATTACTCCAACAATTGCGCCCAATGGAGCACAAGTTCTTCAAGTGAAGAGGGGGTGGAAATTGCAAGTTTCTTATGATTGCAGAGCTCCAAACAATTTCACTATCCAGAACGAGTATCCTCTTCTATCTATTCCAAATTTAGAAGACCAAGCTCACCTGGCAATGTACACTGAATTCGTACCTCAAGTACCTGGATATCAAACATACCCACCCTATACCACATGCCCTACCTACCCAGTAGGCTTCGCCTGGTACCCAGTGGGACGAGATGGGCAAGGAATATCTCTCTATGTACCTGTTATGATCACCTGGAATCCACACTGGTACCGCCAGCCTAGGGTACCACAGTACCCGCCCCCACAGCCGCCTCCTCCTCCTTCTTCGTCCTATAGTACCATGTAAAGACCCTTGGTGTCCTTCAGGATCTCTGCTCTCAAAATGTATCCCTGTTCAGCTTTTCAATCAGTGACTGTATGCTAAATTAGGCTACTGTATCTTCAGAGCAACTGAGGCACTTCCCCTCTGAAATGCCTGCGGAAGGTCAGGGCCACCCTGGACTGGCACAAGTTCTAAAGCACCAAAAGACCTTTCTGATAGCAACAGAATATTCTCCAACAAATTCTGTTTTCTGCTTTGACTGCCAAGTTATCTAAAGTAATTGTCAAGTTTATCTTCCAGAAAATCCTGAAAGCCTGGGTTTTACCTGCTAAAACCTCTATCACCATCTAAATTATAGGTTGCTAAATTCCTTGTTTAACATTTACAGGGAAACTGATGCAAACACAGGAAATGCTGATTTCGTTATGGAGGGGGAGACATCAAGGAGGACATGACTTTTCTTGCTGTTTCAGCCTTATAAAGGAAGCCAAAACAACTGGTGCAGTGTGGAAAGGCTTTCGTGATCCTCTTCCTGCGCCTTTAAAAACTTTACCGTCTTCAAACTCCATTTTCCTGGTTCTGTTATTTCTCAAGGAGCAGCAACTTGTCTGGTTCTCTTACAAGCAGGCAAAAAAACATGAGACACCTCAGGCCTGAAAAGAAAGTGCTCTCCCAGATGGACTCTTGTTTGTTAAGCATGTGCCTTCACATCCTGGGCAAACCACATGTATCCAAGAACTCTGTCGTTGGCACAACATTTTATCATCATCATGCCAGTAATGGCTTCCATAAAGCATTGAATCTGGTAACCAGCAGTTACTGGTGATTCCAAGGGTGTCTGTGAAGTGCTGTGACCACCTTTTAATCATTTATGAGGACTAAAGAAAAATCAAAAGAATTCTACAATCCCATACCCAACCCTTAAAAGAGACTTGGAGTTAATTTGCATGAGCATATTGTCAATTGGCTGGAACAGCACCAGGTGAAGTTTTAGAAGTACCTGTCTGTGTCTCTGCCTTCATTTGCATGTGGACATTCCATCATCATTAGACTGTAGCATTAGGATGCCTGGAGAGAGGAAATGATTGGGCCCTTCTATGCCTGGGAGGAAAGTCTTTGAAGAAGAGGAATTAGAGCACTGGATACTGCCTTGAGGATTTAGACTTCCTTCTAAGAAGCACATTCAATGGGATGACCAAGGATCAGAAGACTCAAAGCAACAGACAACACAAGAGTTCTCTTCAATCCAGTGACACCTCTAGTGTCTCCTTGGAGGCTTTGTGCTAACCTGGGATTGCCTGACTTCTTTTAACCTGGCCCCTTGCTACTACCTTGAGCTGTTTGTCTAACCTTTCTCTTCCTTTCAATTCTTTACTCTTGCCATTGACCCTGCTGCAGGATTGGTGCCATCTTCTTACCTGGTTGCTGAAACTCCATTTTTGCTGCCATGCACGGAGATGAAAGAGGTAGGCTTCAATCACCGGTTGAGCAGTAGAAAACATGGTTTATTTCCTATTGCTAAAACACAGGTTGAACAATTAGAAAGCATGGTTTTATTTTCCATTGCTGGTATGAAGAAGAGTCTGATGGTGACATTTCATTTTTCGTGAGCATCATCTTTCACTTATTCATTATCCCCTACCCTTATTCTTGCATGTTTAAATACTTTTAGCTGTTGTAGTGTTCTTTAACAGTGTTTTAAAGTGGTGACTATGCTTTCAAAGATTTCCATTGAATTACAAAATACTATTCTTAGAGTTAAGTTAAGTGATAAATAACATCGTGTAAGGTATTTCTTTACTGTGAACTTCTTCCAATACTGTGAATAAGAGGCTCCTTCGAACTGGAGTATTTGTGTAATACTTCAACCTGTTTATCCTCAGTCTTCAATTGGAATATCATCTATAATTTCACTTCTATCAACTGGGCCTTTAAAAATCACACAAAATGATAAACAATTTCAAAGAAGAAATCGAATTGGCTATTTATCTAATACAAAACAATTTTTTTTCAATGGAATCAGAAAGCTTGCCAATCACTTGTGTTTTTTGAGAAATTATTTTTAAAGTGGTACATTTGTGCTTGTGGATGATTTTGAAGCATTACACTGGTATACCTCATATCAATTCATCCTCTGTAGATTTGAATTCACATTGTTCTGTGTCAAATTTATGGTTGTCAAAATGATCCTTTAAGCTGCAGAGTGCCTGGAAATTGGCCTTGTCTGCAGCCCCCTCTTCCCTGGCATTTGCACACATGGACATTTGCCATCACTGCAAGCAAAACTGGAGAAGTTGGCCAACGACAGGAATGGTCAGGGAGAGTATGCTGATGTGAGTTAACAACTCACAAAGTCCTTGACACACAATGACTGTTTATAGAAGCTTGTGATTAATTGTTTGACAGTGCGTGCTATGCTGTATTGCTATGTATGCTATCTATAAATGTAGATGATAAGGATAAGTACTTTTAAATTTATTAATCTATAGTATTGAAGTTTGATTAAGTTTCCTTTCACTTAACTGATATATTTCATTGTTGTTAATCCAATTTTTGTTAATTGAATCCTTTAATTTTGGGGGCATTTTCCAACAGAAATGGCTTTATTCATAAGAAAGGAAAAAGTGAGAGAATGTAATGTCTAAAGAAGTTAGGGAGCAAAAATGAAAACAAAGCAGGTGGATAAATCAAAACATCTGAATTATTAAGCCAAGCAGATAGTCAAGTGTTTGAAACAAACTGCAAAGTTACTTAATTGACTTTTGGCCTACATTTGCATTGTAAATTAAGGAAGAAGATGATCTAGGAGCTCCCATTGTTAGGAAAGTCTGGGGAGAACTTGCTAAGGTCATTATGCTAGGATACTGAGACAGAGGAAGTTTACATACATTTCTGAAGGGTCAGTTCAGTTTGAACAATGAGGTATGTCTTAGATGCTGGAAAAAGAAGAATTAGTTTGATTAAATCATGGGAAGTAGTGTAGTGAAATTGCACGTGCACAAAGTAAGAGGGGTATATCTATATGTGGTCTAGAATTCTGTTTAAGTTTGCAGGTACCTCTTGGACTTCTGAATTGATCCAGTCATCATCTGCCACAGACATCCCACATCAGATACAGTTACAAGATTGACAACAGAGAATACCCTGCTGGAAAAAAGACCTGGGCAGCAGTGAGGTACCACCCGGAGAAATGAAGAGCCTGGTGGAAACCATGCTCCATTTTCATCTAAAGAGAGAACACTCATCTGATGGTACTGAAAGTTCTTTGTAGAATGCTGTTGACTTGGTCTGTGGAAAATTGCATTGTTTTATTTCTTTGTGTAATCACTTTAACTAATAGGGGATATATATAATCATAAGCATTTTAGGGTGGGAGGAACTGTTAAGTAATCTTAAGTAAGTGGGGTTATTTAGAAAGTTAGAATAATATTATGTATTAGATATCACTACTTAACTTGTGACCTTTTACCCTGTAATTCCTACCCTTAAAGATTCCAAATAAACTCAGAGGAAACTGCAGGGAGATCAACCTATTTAAAGTGAATTGGACATGGATAAAACCAGGGGGAAAAAGTTCAAAGATTAACAGTTTACTAGAGGCCTTAGGTAGATGAACAGATGCCTTTTGAGAAATTTTTGCTGGAATGAAATTGGTCATGATGGATGGTAAATATTCATGGAAGTTCTAGGAAAGTGATGAATAAATGCCCTTGCTTTCACAACCCTGTCAGTAGCCCTTCCCCCCTCCTCACCTTACCCTTCCAACACCCTTCCCCCACTCTTCAGACTATATTGCTGTACTATCTTTACTCTATACTTTTCTCTATTTACTAATATTGTATCGATGTTATAAAAGAATTCAATAAAGATTTAGTGGTTAAGTGCAAAAAAAAAAGCAAACTGTGCTCTTGGAAAATAAATGACACAGATATGCTAGAAGGGTAACATCTTTAATATTTAAAGAGAAATATTTCAATATGAAAAACAATATTCTAACAGAAAAACAAATACAAATAAATGAAAGGTTTATCAGGAAAGAAATAAATTACCAACAAGGAAATTAAAAAATGCACAGTGTCCTTTAGTCTGGCACATAGTAGCTACTCAGTAAATATTTATTGAATAAGTGAAGGAATTCATTAATAAAGAAAAATGGTTCAATATCAGTAGTAATAAAAATTTAAAGTTGAGGTTCAGTGCCTGTGGCTCAACGGGCTAAGGTGCCAGCCACGTAAACCTGAGCTGGCGGGTTCGAATCCAGCCCGGGCTCGCCAAACAACAATGACAGCTGCAACCAAAAAATGGCCGGGTATTGTGACGTGCGCCTGTGGTCCCAGCTACTTGGGAGGCGGAGGCAAGAGACTCGCTTGAGTCCAGGAATCGGAGGTTGCTGTGATCTGTGATGTCATCGCACTCTATTCAGGAAGACAGCTTGAGGCTCTGTCTCACAAAAAAAAAAAAAAAAAAATTTAAAGTTGAAGCAATAATGATTTTGTCTATCAAACTAGCATGTATATACCAGTCTGGGTCCAGTGAAAATATAGAAACCAAACAGTAGATTAAGCAGGGAAGTTTATATGAAGATTATTAACTGTGATGAAAGAGTAAGTTTAGGATATAAAGGAAATCTCCATAGTACCCTAGAACTGAAGGAGAGTACTTAGGAAAGGACACTTGGAAGAGGTTTTGACCTCTATGGAGAAAGTTTAGTTCATCCCACTCGATAGCAGAGAAATTTGCTGGTTTGTTCAGGCTGATCCTGGTTATCAGTTGTTGGGCAAACAGGAGACACTTTCAGAGTATGTGTGGGGTAATGTCATCAACAACCAGTGGAGGGCCCCTATTAAGTAGAATTCTCAGAATGGTTTTTAAAAAGCAAAACCCAAATATGCAATATTTATAAATACATATTCAAAACAAAATGTGACAAAAGGTAATGAGAGAATGAAGGTAATGTTTTCATTACCTGGTGAAGAGACTAAGGCATGGCTAGTGTGGCAGAACCGAGGTCAAAACCCAGGTGGTCCTGCTCCAGGACCCATGCTGTTAGCCACTGTGCTAGATTGTAAAAAATGGCCAGAATTCTCAGTCTCTGTAGCTTCTCTCCTCTCAATATTTCTTAAAAAAAAAAAAAAAAAAAAAGCAAAGCCACAGCTTAAATATAAAGAAGTAAGTTCAGATAGATTTCAGTAATTGTGACAGCCCTGTTTAATTCCAGGAGTGAGGTTTCTGTTACAACTTTTCACTTTTTGCGCAAGGCTGGCAAGATTGACTTACATAATTACAATGGGGAATTAAAATTCATTTCCCTGCAAAATGAAAAAAAACCTTACTAGAAACCCCACTGAATCAAACAAGGCTGTTTATAATTATTGATATCTATTCTAATTCACTTTCTGATATTCAGAGCTGTGGTTTTGCATTAGCATTTCTAAATTACAAAGAAGCCTGTGGGGTCGAGATGTGGTTTTCATTTGCATTTCTCTCATGAGCAAGGATGCTGAGCACCTTTTCACTTGCCTGCTGATGGTTGGGATACCCTCTTTTGCGAAGTGCTTGTTTGGGATTCTTGCCCAATTTAAAAAATTGTGGAGTCTATTCCTTTCTTATTGATTTGTAAACGTTTTTTAAAAGAATATATTCTTGATATAAATCCTTTGCCAGATGTGTGTGTGTGCATGCACACAGGTGTCTGCTCAAGAAATATTTTAGACCAGTCTGAGGTTTGCTTTTTTCGTTCTGTTAACGGTATCATTCATTGAAAAGAGTTTCTTAATTTTAATTAAACCTAGTTTCTCAATATTATGCCCTAAGAAACTGCAGCCCACCCTGAGATCCTGAAGATATTTTCTGTGTTCTTTTCTAGTTTTATTGTATTAACTTTATGATCCATTTGAATTCGTTTTTTGTATATGGTGTGAAGTAAGGGACAAGATTCTTTTTTTCCCCCCATATAACTATCCATCTGAGCCACTATCATTTGCTGAAAAGATCATTCTTTTACCCACAGAATAGTTGTGGAGTCTTTGTCATAAAATAAGTAATTAGTCACATGAATGTGGCTGTTTCCAAACTTTGTTCTATTCCATGGTCTGTTGTCTGTTCTCATACCAAAGCCACATTGTTTTCATCATGCTAGCTTTGATACCTAGCTTAGTTATTTATTGTAAGTCCTTTGCATTTTCATATAAATTTTGCAAATGTTAATTTCAAACAAAAAAGCTGATGGGATTTTGATTAGGATTGCATTACATTTATAGATCAATTTTGAAAGAACTTATGTCTTAAGAATGTTATATCTTTGAATTCCTTGTACATTGCATAGCCCATCATTTGCTTAGGTCTTTTTTCGTTTTCTTCTTCTTCTTTTTTTTAATTTCTCTTATAAATTGTCTGTAGTTTTCAGTGCAGAGAGCTTGTATTCCTTCCATTAGGTTTAGTCTACGCAATTAATGTCTGTGGTGCTTTTCAAATTGAACTATTTGTTTCTTTTTAAAAATAGATTTATTTACCTGCTAAAATTCTCCAACTTTTCTTCTGTTCTGACTACCATTTCCATCATTCTCTTTAGTATATTAATTACAGTTATTTAAAACACTGTTGGTTAATGCCAATTTCTGAATCACCTTTAAATCTGTTTCTATAAAACGTAACTTCTCACTTGGGTTTCAGTAATATGATCCTTTTTTAAATTTTTTTTTTGGCATGCATTGTCATTTTTGATCAAATGGCAGATGTCATAAGTAAAAAATTGCAAAAATATTAGATAATCTTATTTTCTTCCAACATGTAAATTTTCTTCTGGCTGCCAGATAGTCAAGAACTTGTGAACTTCAGGGCTAGTCTATTTCAGGTTTCCCCTACTTCTATGGACTGATTTTTACTATTGGGGAATGACTTTTACTCCCTGACATGACTCTTCTGAAGCTTCATTTCAAAGCCTGAAATATTTACCAAGCTAGGTTCTTCCACCTTGGAAAATCTGTAATTATAACCCCTACTTCCCTACTGAAATCTTTCATCAGCTCTCTAGCCACCTTTTTTTCTCTCTTTTTCTTTCTTTCTTTCTTTCTTTTTTTTTTTTGTATAGACAGAGTCTCACTATATCGCCCTTGGTAGAGTGCCATGGTGTCACACAGCTCACAGCAACCTCCAGTTCCTGGGCTTAGGTGATTCTCTTGCCTCTCCTGTGGTTGGGACTACAGGAGCCGGCCACAATGCCCGGCTCTCTCTCTTTTTCCTTTCCTTTCCTCCCCTCCCCTCTCCTTCCTTTCCCCCATCCCTCCTCTCTCTCCCTCTCTCCCTCCCCGCATCCTGCATTCTTTTCTTCCCTCCCTCTTTCTTCCTTCTTTCCCTCCCTTCTCTCTCTCTCTCCTTCTTCCTTTGTTCCTTTCCTTTTTTGTTGTTTTAAGTTTCCCCTTGTATGTGCCAGTTTAGGAATTTACCAACTTTAGAAGGATACATTTCCAGAATTTTAGGCCCCTTTCGTGTTGTTTTCCCTTCTCCAGGACTCTTCTCTCCATGTCCTGGCTGCTTTGGCAGCTCCAAATTTTGACTTCTCCGCCCAGTAAGACTTGTACTTTATATATCCCTAATCTTCAGTTTGTAATTATCCTCAGAAAAATATCTGGAATCAATGTGGAATTCATGTCATAGATTTGCCTTTAAGTCTTGCTTATGCTTGTCGCCAACACCTGCAGACAACTGCTTACGTATTTTGTGCAACATTTACAGTTTTTTTTTTTTTTTTTAAAGAATTAGCACAATGCAAGCTATTTCATCATGGCTGGTTCCTAAGTCTTGTCACCATCTAGGCTTAAAATGTTTTCTTTGTTGAGCTGTTACCTTCTAATTTTTAGTAACTTTTCTAAACTCAGTGGCCCAATTTTCATGTTTTCTTTGGGGAATTCCAGGGAAAATGACTATTTCATACTTGAGGTGGCACAGGATAAGCCGAAGATACCAGTCATGGAAGAGGAGATATGAGAACACAAAAAATGCAGCAAAAGCAGGAGATCAGAGCAGGCACTGCCTGGGGGAAATGCACAGATTACTGGGAGCTGGCGCACTGCCAGCACGTGTGGAATGAAAACGATTCAGTGGGAATTTTTCTTTCCTGTTAATATTTTTCCTTCTTCTAGAGGGGGCCATGCATCACTCTGGGCCTTTTTCTATTCCTTTACTCACTTTGTCTCTAAGGAGGTGAAATGACTCGTCTGATGAAGAAATTTGGAAAGAATAGTGGTGTGTGTTTAGCTCAACTCTGTCCTCACGTTGCCCACAGAAAACATGATTCTCCCTTCTCCTACTTGTTGCCAGTCTCATTTGGGCAGATGCCTTACACATGGCAAAGTCTCCCCCAGCCCAACACTGGCACAGAGTGTGCAAGCTGTGGGTTCATTTAACAGGTGCATTTGATTCTCAACCTAGACTATCTCTTAGCACTTTGCTTCTATTGGTAAAAAAAAGTTGCTATTTGGCCTGTACATATATTTTTCTTTTTCTCAACTTGCTTACTAGGAGGGATGCTGTTTTTTGGGATAGTCTCAAAGATCTTTTTTTTTTTTTAATTAAATCATAGCTGTGTCCATTAGTGCAATCGTGGGGTACAATGTGCTGGTTTTATATACAATTTGAAATATTTTCATCAAACAGGTTAACAGCCTTCACGGCATTTTCTTAGTTATTGTGTTAAGACATTTGTATTCTACATTTAGTAAATTTCACATGTACCCTTGTAAGATGCACAGTAGGTGTGGTCTCACCAATTACACTCCCTCCACCCGTCCTCCCCCCTTCCTTCCCCTCCCTATCCCCTTTTCCCATATTCTTGGGCTATAATTGGGTTATATCCTTCATATGATTTCGTTTCATAGTAGGGCTGAGTACATTGGATACTTTTTCTTCCATTCTTGAGATACTTTGCTAAGAAGAATATGTTCCAGCTCCATCCATGTAAACATGAAAGAGGTAAAGTGTCCATCTTTCTTTACGGCTGCATATTATTC